>VXAX01003738.1:609290-638833 GCA_013399835.1 Leptocoma aspasia | reverse complement strand
ATTTTTCAGCTCCTCAGAAGCACTTGCAGAATCAGGAATTAATTTGCTGCATCATCATCTTCTTCATCATCCAGCACTATGTAACTGGAGGAATATAAGAAAAGACATCAGTTTCCTTTTTTAGATTATATTTTTAGCCTTTTGTAGGTTACATCAATCTATTTTTAGGCTAAATAACTAAATAATAACTTCACTCACCTTCTGCTGGTCAGTCCTGACAGCAGGAGTGCTGTTGGAAGAGATGGGTGTAGTCTGGATTGGGAAGTGAGAGCACAGGGCAGCCTCCCATCCTCCATCCAAGCTGCCAGAAATCTTTGAGCTGAAGTGGAAGGCAGGGACATCTTCCACTGGACCAGGTTGCCCCAAATCCCTTCCAGCCTGGCCTTGAACACTGCCAGCAAAGGGGCTGAAAAGGCTCCACAGCTTCTCTGGGCAACTTTTTCCAGTGCTTGACTGCCCTCACAGTCAAGAATTTCTTCCTAGTATCCAATCCAATCCAATCCAATCCAATCCAATCCAATCTTGCTGTCTGTCAGTTTGAAGCCATTCCCCCTTGCCCTGCCACTCCATGCCCTTGTCCCAAGTCCCTCTCCATCTCTCTTGTAGGGCCTCTTCAGGTACTGAAGGGCCACAATAAGGTCAAGCAGGTGCTGCAAAGGTAAAGAGGCTGGACTTCAGCCTCTCTTCATGCAGAGTTCAGGATTTTCCGTGTTAGAGTAACTTTTTTCCATGGAGCACCTTGCTCGAAAATCTTTCATGTCTTTTCCTTCTTTGAGGCACAATCCAAGCACTGCTTACCTTATTGACTCTGCTCTTTTCATTTTGGGAACAAATGGCCCTGTAGAAGCATTGCAGGGTGTTGGGACTCTCCCTGTACCTGCCACAGATGACCTATTACAAATCATCAAAAAATATATATAAAATCAGTGCAAAAGCAGATGGGTACATTTGAATTGAGACCCCTTAAAGAGTTTTCCTCCCTCCATATTACAAAATCTGAGTCACCCTGTCTCAGCCTGGGAGGAATCAGTGTTCAAACCTGCAGAGGAATTATCTGTCACCCTGGGCAGGCAGGGCTGGGAGATGGGACCTGGCTGTGCCTGCAAGAGCCATCAGTGTGTGAACAATGGTTCTGCCTCCAGATCAGCAAGATGCCTCTCACATTCACAAAGTCACCACTAACACAAGACCTGGCAGCTCCTCAAACATGAGCAGAAGTTTGGAAATCAAAGATATTTTTCATTCCTGAGCATTTCCATCCTACTCACTGGGCGTCTTTGCATTCTGCAAGAATAAGGCAAACAGGAGTGGTAGAAAAGTGGTGGAAAAAACCCACCCTCCTCAATTTGACACAATTTTTACCATTTGCTAGAGAATGGTTACAACCCCCTTAAAATATGAGTTCTCTTCATTATAGAAATACTTTTTTATTCCTTTAAAAGCCAGTGGAATGTGGACAATGAACAATCTCACATTTAGAAGCCAACTTTTCATCAGGGTTTATCCTTTTGATTTGGAAACTGGCTCATTTAAGCTGGAAAAATACTGTGAAATGTTGCAATAAAAGAAGCTCTATTTTTGCATTAGCAGAAATATGCACACACAGAAACCCAGGCAATACAAAAGCGAGCAAACAAAGGAGTGCCCAGCCCGTAAGCTGCAAACTGCAAATTTCTTATTTCAAGCACAAAGGCCACATAGATCCTTGCCATCTCTAATAATAATAATGCATTCTGCCACCCAGCAGCACAACATTCCCACCAGGCAGGGTATTTTTCCCTGAAAAACATAACTTAGTGGATGTGGCTTCAGCTGCCTAAATGTCATCTCAGTCTGTTGCAATCTGCTGTAAACTCTCAAGATACGAGTCATATGTCACAAACTCACAACAGTTTCTGGATTTGCTTTAGGACTCAAATGTTCCTGGGCAAAAACTATTCAATAAGGAAGAAATTCTGTCTTCTGTTTTTTAATGATTGCCTGAATTTTGCTTCTCACTGATTTTTCCCCCCTCTTTTTTGCCTACTTTTGTACATGCTCTTTTATTTTATAAATCAGATCCATCCCAGTTCCATCAATCAGACATGGGAGTATCCTTGTAGAGCCATAGGATACCCTGAGTTGGAAGGGATCCACAAGGAGCATCAAAGCCCAACTCCTGAATCTTGCTTTTCTGTATTGCAAAGTAGTGCAGTAATTGTACATACTGGTTGAGGGGGGAAAAAAAGAGAATCTGAATCCAGGATAAGGTTCTGGCCAAAGCAGCTCAGATTTTCCATCTATCTGCAACTGAGACATGAAAAGCACAGCTTAGGATGGGGCAGAAACCTCCAACAGCAGAATCCCTATTTCTGGCAATCTTCTCCCCAAAGTTCCTATGTGTGACTCTATTTATGGGCTTTTAGACCAAATATAGTAAAACCAGGCATGAGGAGGATACATTTAGACTGAATCAAAGTTTGAGGGAAGGGTAGGCTTTTTTTATTCCACATCTACTTGCTGGCAGATATTTATAGAGCATGACTCTATGAACTCTGATCCAGAGTCAAGGAGTGGGATGAGTTACATGAATTCAATGCCACGAGCACAACATAATTTCCTTTCAACACCATGGCCAAATTGTCTTGATTTCCACACCTGTAAAATGGGAGATAACACTTATCCCTTTTACAGTGGATAATGTTATAAACATTAGTTTAATTCCTAGGAGAGGCACCAACTTTATACTGTAAAATAACTTTACCTGTACTAGCTGTGCCATATAGGAGGAGCTGAAATTGAACTCAGGAAAGTGAGGGAGAAAGGAAGCATAATTTCCTGTTGTATGATGTATTCTGACTGAGGATATAAACCCAAGGGACCTTGAGAGGAAAGGTTTCTGCAGCCTTCTTCTCCCCCTTTCACCATTATGCCCACGCAATGCCATGGTCCTCAGCAAACACATTCTTCCCTTACCCAGGGAGCAGGGAAAACACAGTCCCTCCACCTAAAATCAATTTTTCTTAGATTCCAGAGCAGCTGTGGTGCCATGTGCCAGCCACTATTCCCCATCCCATGTGCCCATGCTGTGCCCAGTTGTCCCCTCTGGTTGCAAAATAAATTAGAGGAGCCACTGCAGTACAGCTGAGAAAGCAATGGAAAATCCAGCCAGCCAGGAAGCTTTTTCTTCTTGATTTCTGTGAAGTTCTCCACACTTGGCAAGCTTTGTAAGCTTCAGTAGTGGGAACTGAAAAGGAAAAACCATCACGTACCATTTTTCTGTGGCTTGCAAAAGTGAAATAAATCAAGAGATAAAACATCAAGACATCTGCGATACAAGACTTGTTTTGTGAATGTTTAAAGCATTTAATCTCTGTTCTTCTGGCTCCCAGTCCTGGTTGCTGGGACATTATTATTTTACCTATTTTCTGAGGTATAATCACTTACATCTCAAGAATTTTCTGGCTGTGTTTTGTATTCCCCTTTGCACGACTTGGATAAATTTCCATAACTCTACCCATCTGTCCCATTTTCTGCCTTTTGGTTTATCATCTGAAAATCCCCACGTGACACCAGTGAAGTCCCCATTGCCAACAGCGGGGCCAGCTGTGCTACCCCATTATTTCCACCCCTTTGGTGCCTCTCAGAGCTGGGCCAGGTGTCTCTGAGCCACGGCCACTGCTCAGGCAGGGACAGGCACGAGCTGAGCTTCCCATCACCACCAAACTCCTGTCCCTCCACCCATTGGGCCATAGGGCATCCCCTTTTCCATCTCTTCACATGGAATGATGACAAAAAGCATGGCTCAGGTCAGTGTGGGAGTCCTGGGGAGCCCCACAAGCCCAGAGTGAAGCTGGGACTCCACCACCAGCCCCTGGCCCTGGTGGGTTGCACAGAGGAGCCAGGCCCAGGGTGAAAGAGGGCTCAGCAAACAGCCCAGCAAGGATTTGCAGATTGATGGAAGACATGAAAATAGACCTTGCAGCATCTCTTTATTCTGTGCCACATGGCCTCCTCTCTGCCTCCAAACCCTGGTTATCCCAGGGGTCGTGCAGGGACCTCTGCCCCAGCAGGTCTCTGTTGTGCCTGTTGTTAGAGCTTGGCTACAGCTGCTTAATTCTCATTAAACAGTCAAGTTTCTTTTAATCTTCTTCCAAAACAAGGAGCTCAAGTCTTAGAACAATATCTCCTAGGAACTTTCTGCTCTCCTTTGGGGACATATTTCTTTCTAGTGAAAGGAAAATTTCCCAATAACTTTCTTCTGCTGCCAGGCACCAAGGCAAGGCAGCATCGTGCCACTCCCTCATCATTTCCCAAGAGGCTTGCACATCACTTTATTCAGGGCTGTACCCTCTGCTTTTAGTTTCCTATTCTCCTTCCAGCCTGTCTGCTTGAATGCATTCAAAGGTGTAAGAAAAAAATCCTCTTGGGACAGTCTGTCCCACGCTGCACCCACGGCCATAAAACCTTGGTGGCCGCACTACTGGTTCTTATCAGCCATCACACCTTCAAGCACAGAAGGTGTGTCTAATATTAGCCAGGAAATGTCGTGGAGAAGACCTGGACTTTTTCAGCTAATCAGTATTAATAACTTCCTATGTTTGTAGACAGCCCATAGGAAATGCAGCCTGACTCATCTACCCCGTAATTAGATGAACTCCCCGAAAAAGTGCAGGTGGCTGCACCACAAAGGCACATTAGCCAAGGTGCAGAATGTGCTCCTGACCAAAGGGCAGATAACAGCAGCTACAATTTCCTCCACTGATATAATGTAAAAAAAGCAGTATTTCTGACAGATTTGGCATATGGCTGAGGTTGGAAAGTCAAGCAGTCATTTTCTTTCTCTCTCTTATCTCACTCAGGGGAAATCTGTAATATGCACAAAGCCTTGATTTATTTTTTACACTCTGGCATATTACTGGAAAATAATTACAAAGCAAAATTTCATGAATACCAGAAGATATTCAGGCCTATTCACTGTATAAGTTATACCTAGACTGTGATTCTTACCGAAGATATTTGTTTCCTGTGTTCTTTTCTGCTGCCAAGTTCAGCCATATATCACTTTTATGTATCTGAAGACCATGGTGTAATGCAATATGAAGCTATGAATGGGATAAAGTTACATATTCTCCATTGATTTTCCATTGTATCCATTATCTTTAATGTTGGAATGCAGGTTAGTGTGAGCACCGGAAGCCTCCGCACCTCTGCTCTGGCTGCTGCCCCATGAAAACCATCCCTGGGGGGCAGATCAAATCAGCTGCAAGCTGCAGAGAGGAGACAGGAGTTCCCCAAAGTGTCCAGCTTAATGGGGGAGCAGTAGGAAAGAGAGAGGGAGAAGGTAAACTCAGGGATGGGGACATGAGAGGGGCTGGGAAGAAACCAGAGAAGAGCTGGAAGGGAAGGCAGTGAAGGAGATGAGGGAGAGGAAGGGAGCAGGACCTACTGCAAGGCTTTCTCTCACTGGAAAATTGCTTTTTGCATGCTTAACAAAGGAGGAAGAGAAAGTGATATGTGGTTCATGATGCTGCTGCAAAGCCCCACAGGCACCACCAGCATCACTGCCCAGGAGAGCAGAAAACAGCAACCACCAGCACTCAAGTGCCATTGCTCCCCAGTCCCAGATCTTGTGGAGATGAAGCTGAAGGGTTCAGCTGCTCACCCCGTGGGTCAGGATGGGCAGGGAGAGTGTTCCCAGGCAGCACTGGAGCTTGCCACCATGGCAGATGAAGCAAAGGCAGATGAGTGGGACAGGAGGATGCAGCTGGATGGGGAAAGCAGGATGCTCAGGAGGCTTGTCGCCCAGCTGGGCCCAATTGCACCAGGACTAGATGTTAACACTAACTCTCTAACAAGCTTCTCAAATCACATTTTTAAGGCCATGTGTTAACAGAAAACAACTGTTCAAATTTAGCAAGTTCCAGCAGCACTTTCACCCTTGTTCTGTCTGGGCTGCAGGAGTACGAAATGCCACCACCACTTCATTTTTCATCCCTCTCACAAAGGGGTGAGCTGTTAGTCATGCGAGTGGCTGCCTTGGACGATCCCATGCAAGCAATGCCAGCAGGATTTCTCCATGTGTGACTAACTGCTCCTC
Organism: Leptocoma aspasia; assembly: GCA_013399835.1. Classification (NCBI taxonomy): domain Eukaryota; kingdom Metazoa; phylum Chordata; class Aves; order Passeriformes; family Nectariniidae; genus Leptocoma; species Leptocoma aspasia. The sequence goes on along the minus strand of VXAX01003738.1, from coordinate 632,754 downwards.
CTGGGAAGCCAGAGATTCCCACTGGGAAGGTAAAGGACCCCCCATTTTCTGTAATCTTAACTCTGCAGTCGCCACCCCTGCTGCTGTAAAGTGTTTTTAAGATGAAAATCCTCCTGCAGCACAGGTGACCTGCTCCAGCTTAATACCCTTTTACTGTTCTGGCTACTCTTGTTGACATCTGTGACTAATTCGTGATCGATGAAACTGAGCTGTGACCAATACAAAAAATCTTTATTAAAACCCTGCCAGGTTAATCAGCAGGCATTCCTCAGGAGTGGTCCTCAGAAAGAGCCAATTCTGAGTAATTCCATGGGACAACATTGCTGGAAGGAGCATCTCATCTAGCTTACCTTGAAGCATGTCAGCCATGGACACCTTGTGTCACCTATAACCCAGGGGACAGAGCTTAGGGACCTCTGTGCAACTTCTCCTTCACTTATTTGTCCTGGTAGAGCAGAGGCTCAAGCTGATATGGAGAAAAACCTTTCCAGCTGGTTTAAGAAAAATCTGGTACCTTGTTTAGTGTGAGCTGAACTCGTGTGTGTACGTGCATGTGCTGCACAGCAGGACCCCTTTTCTCATTTAAACAGCCAATTAAAGCCTACTTTGGCACTTAGCACATGACATCAACTTGCAGTACTTAACCTGCCTAGCACAGTGTGAATTTAATTTGATAAAGGGGCAACTAATAAAGATCTTGGAAGGCTGGTTAAAGTTCATTAAGCCGTTCCTTTCAAGGTATACTTCCCTCCAGTGCAAAAGCTTGCATCTACTTTTTATTTTCTTTAAAGCTGTGTTATATCCTGCCACCAGAAAAAGGTGCCTGTGTCACATCCCGACAGGGTATATTTAAAGTCTCACTGTCAAAGTCATGGCAGGCCTTGGTTCTTTGCCCAGGAATGTGCAGAAAGAAAAATAAAAGCCCTTTTCCCTGAGCGTGGGGCGAGGAGAGCAGTGTGTGCTGGTGCAGGCAGGCTCCTGGGAGGGGAACTTCTGTCACACTGAGCTGCATTCATCCTCCTTCTCCTGAGCCATCCGTGATTCCAGATGGATTTCATAAACAGATGAGGAGGCTCCTCTGAGTGCACTGGTTTAATGAAGCCCGTATGGCTGACTCATGTAATAAGTATTTAATCATGTTGATGAAAATGGTTTTAAAACCTTGCACCACACACGGCGCCGCTCCCCGCGCAGCCGTGGGGCTGATAACAGCACAGCGCAGCCAAGGCACCTCCGTCCTCCACAGCCCCTCCAGGTGCCTGCCTTGGCTTTCACCAAGGACTTTCAGATGTGTGCATGCATTGTGCTTTGCCACCCTCCAACAAGGGCCCGTTCATCTTTGGAAATACTCCTCAAATCACCCACTGAAGTGCCACAAAAGGAGGGTTTTTTAAGCCCCACATTCCCCATGCAGCTGTTTCAGAGGTCACTCAAGGGTTAACACTTTGGTGTTTATACCTTCTTATTAGTTTCTGTTTGTGCTCACAAATGCCCATGCATTAAAAATTTGCCGAGCTTAAGTGGTCTCCATTTGTAAACAGAGAAATGCCACAAAACCTTGCAAACATTGAGTCATTGTGGGTTGAAATTGTTCTTCTTGTCAGCAGAAGTCATTACTGATGCCACGAAGGACATGGACCTAAATGAACATATGTAAGACCATCATGTGGCAACCAGTAGTCCACACAAATTCAGTATACTTTAAGCTAGCTCAGAAAAGTCAGAGCTTGTCCTCCTCCATTCAAGGTTGGATTCATGTTCATGTTTGTCCTTTTACAACACTCATGAGTGTTCAGCAGCAACCTTCTTCTGAGAACCCTGGGGAAAGGAAGACGAGTCCCATGCTGTCTTGCACAGGATCCCAGCCACAGACAGAGAGAGGAACCCCTCATTTTATCACATGAAATTTTGTGGATTAGTCCAAATTTGTTGAATTAGATTTAATTTTAAGTGTTGTGGGCACGGCCACATGAGGAACTCTGATTTGTCAGATAATATTTTCCAAACTGTAGAAATGTTGAAATCTGAAGGTGTGCTTGCAGTATGCTACCAGTTCCAAGGCTGCTTACATCCTGACAGGAAAAATTATTTCCTGCCAGACAATGAGACCAGACAAAATCTCCACTTTCAGTAACAGTTAGATTCCTTTTGTAAGCAAATTATTTTCCAAATCCCTGAAATGCAGCGCAGTGTTCATGGCTTCAGGAGCTGGGTTTATTATAATTTCCCTCACTTCATTTTACAGTAGCCATTTTTTTCATTTGTAAACATGCAGATGTATTGAAAAGATACCAGTGTAGGCTGAACAGAAAGTTGACTGTGATCCTGTCTCATCCACTTGTAAAGAGTGTGCCCAGGAATTCCCCCATGCTTTCTGAGATGCCCTCCATGCATAGTAGTTGCTGCTATAGATAGTTATGCTTCAGTGGCTGGTATTTAAGCCTTCAAAATTGGGAAGTCTTCATTATTGGAAGGTCCTGAAGACTGGAAAATCTTGTGGTTGTGTTTGACTCTGGGACCAAGATTTACACAGCTCCAAGTAATGGGAGCGTTACAGTCTTTAGAGGCTTGATAATGAAATCCAGAGTTCACTTTACACAAGTCCTTCATCCTTCCATTAATGAGGTTATGAATTTTGGTGCAGCAGCACCAAAGTCTGAAAGTGCAGGAATTCTGTATCTCACTTTAGAGCACCTAATGAAGATGTTATCGTGACCCTTCAGAAGAGCACCTTAAATGGAAAAGCACTGAAACAATGGAGAAGTCTCAATTTCCTTGCTTATGACTTCAAACTCCAGAACTAAAGGACACCAAAGAGAGAGTTTAATGCCTATAAATCTTGCAGTGTGAACTGATTCATGACTCAGACAAAGCGCCCAAGCCCCTCAGAGTCAGGAGAACAACCCTTTAAAATACAGTTTGCTACTATTGCTGGAAACTTTAACCTGCTGGCTTCACACTCAGGAGGTTTAAGCTGCAAATGGCAAGAGAGGATTTATGTGTTCCTCTGAACAAAATACATCAGGGTAGGAAAACTTGACCCGACAGTTTTGAGACGTGCCTGCCATAAATAACCAATTGATTGGCTGGGCTGCAAAGCCATTAGCAGGCGTGGGGAGCCTGCTGAGACTCAGACACGGCGTAAAATGCTGGAGGTGCCAGCAAAATGGACGTGGCCATCGGCTACACGGTCACCTCCCAGCAGAGCTGCTCAGGAGAGCTTGTGAAATATGGAGCAGCTTTTATCTCCCTCATTCCACAACACCCTGGAAGGGGGATCCAGTCTGTGCGTGGGATCCAAGCTGTTGTGGGCCAAGGGGGAAGAGAAGAAAGATAAAATGACCACCTTGTGCTTGAGCAGTAAATCATCTGGATGAGCAGAAGTATTTCAAATGAAGCTGGAGATCGTGCCTTGACAGGTTGCAGATGACTCTTTTCTGCTGTAAATTACCACAGCTGCCAAGTGGCACTGGGAGGTCTGAGCTAGCAGGGCTTTTCACCCCCAGAAAGTGGCAGCAGTTACAGCAGAAGGGAATTCGATTACTCAGATCACAGATTTCAGGACAGAGGGTCAGAGGTTGCTTTACCCTCTGAGAATGGAGCATTTTTACCTTTTCCTTCCCAAAGAATTAGTGATGCTCCCATCTTCACTCCTACTGCCACAGACCCACTTTCTGGACGTGGGTTGATCTTTTTGCACTGTCACACCCTGATGGCAGGGGAAAAGGCAAGAGCAGTGGAAGTCCCTTGGAGCAATGCCTGCCAAATCTTTCAATCTGGAGAAGCAGCAGGAAGCAGAGCAGACATGATGCTGGTCTACTCCAGACACTCATTTACACTTGAGACACGTGCACATTGCAAATGAGTTGGAATCTGGGTGTAAATGGCTACATAAACAGCAGGGTAAGGATGAACCAGAGCCAGCTCCTCAGGGAGGCTGTGGCTCCAGGCTTTATCCTCAAACAAGCAAAGATGGGATCTTGTTCCTGTATCAAACATGAGATGGGAAGTGATGACTGGCAGGTGAAAGACAGGAAGGAAAGATGTGGGTATGTGAAATTCACACAGAATCACTAGGTTGGAAGAGACCCTCAAGATCATCAAGTCCAATTCCATTCAGCCTGATCCTGCTCAGAGTCTCAAGTGCTTTGCCTGCTCAAGGGGATGAGTGGGGCAGCTCTCAAGGACCAGCTCCTGTGGTAGGTATCTCCTCTGTCCTGGCACTGCCACCATTCAAATCCATTGGCTCTTTCAGAATGAGAGGATTCCTCCACTATGTAGAACTCAGTTTCCATGGACAGTTTTTCTTTCTATTGGGTTAGATTCAACAGTTGGGTATTTTTTCTCTCCAGGAAGTGGATCCCTGCAAGAGGGGAACTGTTTCCAAATAATAGAATTGTTTCCAAATAATTGTATTTACACAATATGCAAATGTGCATTGGCCACGTATTGACGTGCTACACAGGTGGTTTCCTGGTGGCTCCTAAAACACCAGAAATGGTGAAAACCAGGAGCAGATTCAGCTGCTTACAGGAATCTGGCCCATTCCTATGAATTACAAACCTGTACAAGTGTGCCTGAGCCTTGAGTCTCACTGACTAAACTCAGATTTTACTTTAAAACTCTGCTAACCCAGTAACTACTCCCCCCATTTTAATGCCAACCAAGGTTATTGATCCCCATCCCTGGAAGTGTTCAAGGCAAGGCTGGACTGGGGTCTCAGCAACCTGATCTAGTGCAAGGTATCCCTGGACTTTGTGTCTCTAAACCACAGAGGAAAGTGCTGCCAAATACTTTGAATTTATTATTCTGTTGTTGTTGCTGTTGATTCTGTTGATGGCTGGAGCTGTGTCAGGGGAGGGTTAGGTTGGATATCAGGAAAAGGTTCTTCATCCAGAGGGTGGTTGGGCACTGAACAGGGCAGTGGTCACAGCACCAGCCTGACAGAGCTCAGGAAGAATTTGGACAACACTCTCAGGCACATGGTGTGATTCTTGGGATGTCCTGTGCTGGGCCAGGAGTGGGACTCCATGATCCTTGTGAGCCCCTTCCAACCCAGGATGTATCTACAATTCTATGATAATTCCTTTGCTGCCTTTAACGTTGCTGTCAGGCAAGTGCTTTAGGCACCATCTAGTCCTGGTTTTATGGGATAAAGTGGATAACAGCTCCATGTTGACTTACTAATTACTGAGGGCTCAATCCCCATCCCCTCCTTGTTCACTTCTCTCCAAGTGTCCTACTCTCTTTGAACTGCCCATTTTTTGGAAGCATAACACTACATTTTGGACAAATGTTTTGCTACAGGAGGGAAAGCACTTGCTTTTGGAAGTGTCATTTTAGTGCATGCAGCACAAATGTTTATAAATACATACCTGCACACAGACAGGGCACTTGTCAAAACACATTCAAAGGATACCTAGGTTCTTTCATGTATTACATACTCAGAGTGAAAATAACCAGCTATATTTAACCCAGATCCAAGCCCAGACTAAATTATTTCAAAGGTCAATTAAAGAACAGAAAACCTCACTAGCTAGGAGATAAAAAAGCTCCCATTCATCTGCAGTTCCAAGAGCTTTCACAGAACTAAAGCACAGGATGAGAAACTGTAATTAATTACCATTTCATATAAAAATCATTGACAACTCCAGGTTTCTATACCTGCCAAGACCTGAATTCAGATGACTGCACTTGGCCTACAGCAGTTGATGGAAACTCCATCACTCACCACACTGATGTAGTTGTTTGGAAACCAGCAGCTCTTGGCAGAGAAAACACATTTCAGCTTCTGTCGAATGACTGCACATATGAGGAGCAGGAGATGGGACAGACCAATAGCCAGTGCTCAGATTCAGATTATGTTTTGGCTGGGGCTTAAAGTTCAGGTCTGAGGCCAAGTGGAGGCTAGGATTTAGTCTGCAATGTAATCCTGAAATCACATGGCCTCTTCTCCTCAGGTGTTGGCCTCAGTGGCAGAGACCTGGGGGTGTTTTCTCCCTTGCCATGGTGAGTCTGTTGGTTTGGCAGGCGCTCACTGCATTCCTGTTCTTTGGCCCCACGTGAGTCAGTTCTGGAAAACTCTTACTCGACCACAACTGGAAAAGAAAGAGAGAAAAAAAAAAAAAACAACCAAGCCAAAACCCAGAGATCAAATCTGTAGGACAGGTTTGAACCATAAAGCCCAGTTTTTTACCCTGACAGCCTGCATGATCTCAGCACAGACATAACCACAAACAGGCAAAGAAAGCACTGGGGGAGCTGAGCCCCTGCTCCCATCAGCCAGCCCAGCCAGCAGGCAATAACAGGCCAACCAAGAGAGCAATGAACGCAGCGAGCCAAATCCCTGAACAAACTCTGGGATTTGTTCTCTCTGGCTGATTGGAAAAGCTGTTTCCAGAACTCAAGTCAACACCTTCCTTCAGCCTCAGAACACCTCCTTGGGTAAACATAATCACCTTCCAGGTTTGGGCCTTAGTCAGAACGAGATCAGTCCTTGATCAGCACAGGAATCATATTTAGCACAGGTCACAGTTTAAAACGCCATCAGAAATATCCATGAGGGTGTTCATGTTTCAGCTTTGCCATCAGCCCCAAGGTGAGAACACCCCAGTGTGGATTTGTGATGTGCACCAGAACGTTCATGCAGTAATGAATGATGGCCCAGCTCCATTCCTTGTGCAGTCTGCAGCTTCCCAATGTGTCTGACACACTGAGAACCCACGCACAACAGTGATGGAAAACTTGGAAAGTGAATGGAAGTGAAGAAAAGCCCTTGGTGTAATTTTACAGTGTGTGAAAGACTTAAAGCAAGAAACACAACCAGATGCCACAAGGAAACTACTTTCAATTAGTTCTGCTTTGTGTTATACCTACTGATGAAAAATAAAAACAAATTCATTCTGTCAACAGCTCTATCTATAGCATAATCCTTAAATGAACTCATCCGTCAAACTGGTCTCCTCTGACAAAACATATTACAATCCCTGTTTCTCAGCTGTGGGAATCAATCATCTGTTTCCCAAACCCATTGGTCAACATCTTAAGAACCCAATATATTTTTATTGCGCTGAACAAGCCAGTCACAGGGCACCAACCTCACCACACCACCTATGTACAAAGGCCTCATGTATTAGCAAAGTCAGCGATTCCAGGGGAGCCATTCCCCTGTCAAGGTTACACAGCAAACCTGCCTGACCTGGAATAAAAAGCAAACCTCAGCCTTTTTGCCCCAGCAGGATCCGTGGGATGGATCCAAGAGCTGGACAAGGCAAGAGCACTGAAGAACAAACCAGATTTTTTCTGGGTGGACGGTTCAGAGAGTGATGTTTGAACCAGGAGATACAGAGGTAGGGATGTGCATTTTTAAGCCAAAGCTAATGGTTCCATTGAAGTAGCAGCAGAGCCACCCCACCAAAGCACTGGCAGCATTCAGTAGCATTTGCAGTGTTTCTCAGTGGTGAATGTTCCCCATCCTCCATGGAGGAGGACCCTGAAGAAGGGGTCTCTTCCCAGTGCTCCAAAGGCTGCTACAGCCCAAGAGCCCACCCTCCTTCCAGCAAAGGGACCCTGGAAGAGGGAGACCAGTTCTCATTCCTGTGTTATCCATGAGAATATAAAGGCACAGCCATACTCCATCCTGGATGTACAAAGGGATGTAGGGGATGTAGGTGTGGGGGTTTCCAAGGGTCTTAGTGCCCAGCCTCCCATGCCAGCCCAAAGTTAGAATTGGCCACGCTGAGATGATATGGGAGAGCAACTTTTTCATAGGCAGATAGTGACAGGACAAGGGGGAATGGCTTTGAAACAAAAGAGGTGAGACTTAAAATAGATATTGGGAAGAAATTCTTGACTATGAGAGTGGTGAGACACTGGCACAGGTTGCCCAGAGAAGCTGTAGTCGCCCCATGCCCTGGGAGTGTTCCAGGCCAGTTTGGATGGGGCTTGGAGCAACCTGGGATAGTGGAAGGTGTCCCTGGCCGTGGCAGAGGGTTGGATTGAGATGAGCTTTAATGTCCCTTCCAACCCAAGCCATTCTGTGACACGAGCTGTGCTCTGCATGAGCCACATCAGGATGGAATGGTTGGAGAACAACTTTAGTCATGCTTACCAAAGACTGAAACTTGCCTCAAAGTCATTCTTGAAATCCCATTTCCCAGCAGGACTCACTCGTGCTGTGAGCAGACACACATGCAATTGGTGCTCTTGGCCTCACAACATTAGCTGATAGAAAAAGATTTACTAAAAGTGAAATGTAAACTGAGGTGTTTCTTGCAGTGTCATTGGCTTAGGCAAACTGCAGCAGTGGTTTTACCTGAGGCAAGCTTATGAGAGCTCATTATGCAGCTGTATTTTAACTAATGAAGTGGCAATTTCTATTAAATTCACTGGGAATCCCTTAAAATAATTTATGACATAGACACCAGTGCAGATAACTAAGGAATTTTGAGCACAGCAGACATATCAAGGACACCCTGGTCTTACTGTTCCAGCAGCAGCACCAGCTACTCATGGCATTGCAGGAGTAGCAATATTTGACTGATAATGCACTGGTTAAAGATAAACTTCCATCATTTCCCATAGATTTCAGTCCCCTGGGATATTTGATAAATTTTTCCTTCTGGATTTGAAATGTTTTGGTGCATGCCTTCATGCCAAGAAGCCAAAACTTTCAGAAAGGTAACATTTTCTGGGTAACATTTCCCTGAATCCTGGAGTGCAAGCAGAATGGCAGAGGACTCTCCCCACAATCAAGCAGATCTTGCAGAGGTCTGTTATTGCTCAGGAAAAGTGCACAGACAAATAACTCTAAAACACCACAGGAAGCTGACCAAGTGATGAGGTTTTAAGAAAAATAAAAAAAAGAAAAAATAGAGAAAAAAAAAATTTTACTCACATTTTTGACAATATCAGAGTTTATGAAAAGACTGGGCTACCAGCATGTTGGAGAAAAGGAAGGTGTGTCCACAGTGTGGCAACCTATTTTTTCCTGGATGGAGACTGACCATGGCCAAACTCAAGGGAACTGTGTGCCCACTCCAGCAGGTGCTACACCTCCATGGCAAGGGAACATTGACACAGCCCATTGGTGCACACAGATGTCAATAAATTTCACTGCAGAAAACAGCAAAGGCTATAGGACTCACAGCTTGGTGTGGATTTTGACAGCTCAGAAATATCTGCCCAGGGCTCCCAGACCCAGCCAGTCCTGGTGCTGGGCCTGGCAGCCTGAGGAGGAGGAGGAGGAGAGGAATTTGAGCTGAAATCAAAGCCAGACATCCCCAAAGAACAAAGCCATGGCTCCGGACGTGCATACACCGGGGGGATCTTTGGGCAGACAGGTGCCTGGCACACAGGGACAGACAGGGAATTCTGTCAGCCAAATGTCTCCTGTACCCATTCCCTTGTGGGGAAAGAATTGCCAGCAGAGCTGGCCAAAAAACAAAGCAAACAAGGCATGGATCTCTGGAGAGTCAAATAATCCCCGTGCAGCAAACAGAGTCAAGTTGGAGGAAGGAAAGAAGGAAACCTGGCGGCTGGCAGGCGCTGGCTGCTGAGGGCACAGAGCTGCAGAGCCAGCCTCTGGGGAGTTCATCTTCCCTAAACCCAAAGCCAACCCTCCCAAACCTCCTGGCATCACCATGGGCAAACAGCCTTGGTATCCCTCCTCTGTCAGAGGACACACACACACACAGAGCTCCCTGCAAGCAGCAGGAGGGGGTGCTGAGCTCTGCCCAGGAGTGTGCTCCCTTCTCCACGCAAGGACCTGCTCTCACTCCTGCTCTGCATGCTGGGCTGAGGGCATCTGCCTCTACAGCCCTCCCTGGCTCCTCATTCACATCTCATATGTAAAGGGAGCTGAAAGACCTCACCAAATCCAAGCATCCAACCCCCCGAGCCAGCTCCAAGCTCTGCTCCCGAGCCAGCGTTGAGCACCATGAGGCTTTTCACAGCAATATATTGAGTGCACCTTGGCTGTGCCCTTGTATGTCCCAAGATCCACTCTCCAGTCATGAGGAGTAAAAGGATTTTTTGTTTTAAAAGATTAAATTCTGGCTGCTGGCATAACCTTAAAGCAGACAGTCTCTATATGATGATCAGGCATGGCTAATTCTTTTCATTCCTACTGAAATTATGAAAATTGGTGATGTGGCACACTTCTCCTGCTTACCCTGGGATTCTGGAGTCAGATTTTAGAATGACAAGTGATCATAAAAGAAAACTGACCAAAAAACAACTGTATCAAGCAGACACTTGAATTCTGAAGGGGATAGTCTGTTCTATCCAAGGAAAGGTGAAAGTAATTCTGAATATTTTCAGAAAAAAAGATATTATTGAGACAAGGCAGACACAAGAAGTAACATTAAATCCAGTCACTGTTGGTCACTTCCCAAAACCTTCAGGGGAAGGGAGCAGATGCCCAGGGCAGATGAAAGCCTGGCTGCAGGGCTGGGGCTGCTCTGGGCTTTTCCCACTGTGATGGTGCAGGGCAACGTTTTCCTACCTCAAAACCTTTGTTTTGGTGAATTTGTCCAGCATCACTAAAGAAGCACAATCCAAGGGAAACCATGCAATCCTCAAGAGCAGCTTGGATAAAGAAGAGGGCAGGGTCTGATTGTGTCATCAAAGTGCCAGCCAGCAGCAGAGAGCTCCATGGGTGCCTGATGAGCCCAGTCCAAGCCAAAGGATGGCTTTGGTGTGGCCTGGGGTCACCCACTGGGCATGTCTGGGTATGAGCTGTCCTCCTAGCCCAGGGTGCTTTCTCCTGCTCTGCTTTAAGTGATGGAGGGGCTGGGGGCTCTCCCCAGCAAGAGCTGGCACTGCAGAGCCCTTGCCCTCATCATCAGGACATTTGTACTTCTGATCCCTGCATCCTGCTGTCCTTGGGAGCTGCCCTGAACACTTGTGCCCTTCACATCCTTGGGATGGTGATCACCCCAGGCCCAGCACCAAGACAAGCTATAAATATTCCTCCCAACCTTCTCCCATCACTCAATCCCCTGGCACCCCAGCAGTGGCCACAGTCTCTGTGGAGCAGCCCACAGCCCCAGGCTGGTGTGGAGGCACCAGCTGCTTCCCCCTCCCAGCGGGATGCCCGCGGATGCTGGAAGCCCCAGGGGTGATGGGGCATCCCACAGGCTCTCCCAGAGGCACCAGCAGATTAGCTGCTCTATTTTTCAAACGGATCCTCTCCCACCCCCTCCAACTTCATTCAACTTACAAGAATTTAAGAGAACTTGGCAGGACAGGCAGGATCTAAATATAAACCCCGGTGGCCATTTCGTCAAACAAACCCCAAAGAGCAAATGGCCTCTGTACCTGGAATGTGGGTTCATGGAAGTGACAGGTCAGCAAAGCAGCTGCCTCTTTCCTCCCAGCACAATGGGGATAGCAGAGATGCCATCAGCACGAGTTTTTTCCTACCCTGCTGTGCACTAAAAAAATTATTCTTGGAACATTATGGAGCAGGGGAGTAAAAATAGATATGCAGGTTCAGCATATGGCTCTCTTCACTCCTCGTGATTCCACCTTGTTTTGCAGAGAATAGAAGGAAAAACAGTTGTGCCACCCTGTTAAACTCTGCTTGCTCAGCAGCTCCTGACAATGACACTTGCTGCTTTCCAGGCTCGTTTTAGAAATCCTTCCAGCAACCTGGGTGTCTCTGTGGTGTCAATTAAACCAGAAAAGATGAGTCTTTAATCAGACCAGCCTGGGTGGGAAAGGTCAAAAACTTGCTACAACATCCTCAGGTGAAGCTCAGTTTTGCTTGTCACTGTTGGCAGCACCAAATAGTCACCACATGGAAAAGGAAGTTGGAAGCAAGGTTTGCTTTGCTCCAAGATCTCCTCTCAGAGAGCATCCCTGAGCCCCACACGTGTCCCCACACCAAGGCTGGTGGGAGGCAGCTCCTGCAGCTGCTCGCCAAAGTTTTTTTGGCTCAGTGGATCTCAGTAGAGACCAAACCAGCTGAAGCTGCTGGGATGCATTAAAAGCCCTGAGGCTGCTCTGCCCATGCAACGTGCCCATCACAGAGGGTTGTGATGGCCAGCTTTGGTCCCCAGAGAAGTGACAGTGGTTAAATAATCCCAGTTAATGCTGGTGGAGTCATTTCAGGGATGTGGCCCGGGAGGGGCTGTGCTGGTGCTCATGGCGTCTCCCACCCACTGAGCCACCTCCTGTGGCTTTTTCAGATCCGTGGAGACAGGCAAGTGTGTTCATGGCCAGCTCAGAAGGGGCTGAGTGACAGGCTGTGACCTCAGGCTCTCCTCTGGTTTCCTTGAAGAAGGAGGACAAGGCTGCAAGATGGGTCACCACAATGGAACCATAGTGGGGGATGAGGGCAAACCAGGCAAGGATCACAGGGAGGCACAGGCAGCTGTCACAGAGGGTGACAGAGCAGAGGGGATGGTGTCCCCTCCCAACCCACAGACCCCCTGCACAGCAGGGATGGTGCCACGTGCTTTTGAATGGACACTTTGCTTTCAGGTTGGCAAAACACCACAATTTCAAGAGAGACAACCCAACAAATCCTTCCTTGCCTTTCTCCCTCCTCCCCTCCCCTCTCAGCCACCTTCCTCCTTCTCTGGGATATGGAAGGGCTGGGTAATTTTTGTGGTTTGGTGATCTTTAGCCTTGGCCTCCCTGCAGCTGCAGCAACCTACAGCAGTTCTGTGGCTGCTCCAGAACCAGCCTGGTTGTGTCAGAGCCCAGCCTGGCCAGAAGAAGCCCCTCTTTAGGGCCTGGATCCTGAAGATTCCAGCAATCACTGAAAGCCCCTGGCATTTGGGCTCCTAAACACTTCCTGAGCTACAGAACGCCACCAAGAAAGGGGACTGACCGTGACCTGCTCATGCCCTTTATCATCACTCTAAGCCCTTGGGCTGGAACAGGACAACAAAGAGCTTTTAAATCCACCAAATTACCAACAAAACCTCATGTGTTTTTCCAGGTAACATTCACTGGACCCCGCTATTTTAAACTTTTTCAGTCAAGCACGTTCCCTCTGCGGTGTAGAAAGGGACTTCAATCCTCAGTTTCCCAAGAGGTCATTAAACAGCAAGGTGGAGGGAGTGGAGAGATGACAAGGAATTTTAATAGAAGGCAAATTGAGCTTTTTCTAAGTCACTTCCAAATTGATTTATATAGCCAAGGCTGCTCCACTATGCTTTCACAGTGGAAAAGTCCCTTAAGCAAACACCTTCAAAAGACTGATCCAGTTCTCCTTGAAGCCAGGAGAGGCAAATCATGCAAGTCAAAACTGGGGTAAAATGTGCACAAAATCCACAAAACACTCAAAATCACCATTCAATAGATTGTTCCACAGTCCCCTGAATTCCAGATGCTGGAGCCTAATGGATAATGCTGAGCTATCAAAACATGAATGCACGTGGAGTTTCTTTATTCTCAGCATTACGACTTAAATTTCTCAGCATTAACGTTCATTTCAAAGCAAGGAATTTTGCTTGGCCTCCCCTGGGACCCCTAAAACCCTGGTGTTTGTATTCCACCCCTGCAGCAGGAGCACAGGGTGGCAGGGAAGTGCTAAAGCCAAATGTTTCCCCCTTTGCAGCGTGCTGGAGAATGTGCGGCGACACCTCTGCTCAAAGGGAACAGCCTTGTTTAGATAAGCCACGGCAAACACGAGGCACAGGCCCTGTAGGAAAGGCTTCAGGGGCTGGAAGAAGGTGGAATATCGACTTTCAGTACTTGTGGGTGGAAAAAAAAAAAATCTGTCCATGGTTTCCATGCAGTTTCAGCCTGAGGCTTTGCATGCCCTGGGGAAATGTCATTCCTTGGCTTGCGACCCACCGAACTGAACTGTCAGATTAAGGAATGGCAAGACAGACGTCTTTGGCTACCCAGGCCAAGACAATGTCTCTCCACCATCATCAGAGTAATCTCCCCTTGGAAAAGGACCAGATGAATGCTCCTGTTGCTCAGATGATTCCAGGATGTAAGACTTGTAAACAGCAACGGAAACTGTGCCAGCAAATACCAAAAGGAAAACTCTACCATTTCAACAGTTGTTGAGCTGGGTCCAGCAGTGACACTCTGATGAGCACCTTGTTGTGGGGTGGTGTCCCTTGAGATGTGGGCCTCTCTCTCTAATCCCATCTGGTGATCACTTGTGCACAAGGCCTCATTGCCCTGGATGGTATCACTGGCTGTGTAACAGCTGAGGCTGTTCTTGCTCATCTCCACCTCAAGTCCTTGGGAAGTGCTGTGGTGACAGCTGGCAACCCCAAAGTGCCATGGGAATGGCTCTTTTTGCACTTCACTGGTGTCTGTGCCCACCAAATCCAAAGCAGGCCAATCTCACGTGACAGGGTTAAAGAATAAATATGAAATCATGTAAGGAAAGGGCTCTTAGCTCTCCACCTTTCCATTCCACTAGTGCCTGGCAAGTCATTGTCTGCAAGCAGGACCTCACTGTGCTGCACTGCTCCCCACAAGAGCACACATCCAGGAGGGGTAAAAGAAACAACATTGTGAAGATGCAGCAATTTGGGGGCATAAATTCCACATATTACTGTTGAGATAAATGTGTGCAGTGACCCTGCACTCAAAAGGGCAGTGAAGGCCAGAACCCTCTGCTGGACTTGGGCAGAGGAAGGGACTGTGGGAACGTTGAGTCTCAAATCCTTTCTGGTGACCTCAGCTCTCCCTGTTTGAGCAAAGCCGCCTCCAGACAGGTCTTCCATCTGCACCTCTCACCTGCCACATGGGACTTCACCAAAGCTCCCTGCACCTCTGTAAGTGCTGAAGAACTTGGTCAGCACCTGCTCAGTGAGCAAGAGTGGGAATTCCGCTGCACCCTACCCAAAGCTCAGGGAGAGGAGCCTCCTATGACCACACAACAAGCAGCAATTGAAATGCACCAAGAGAATGACGAATATCTGGAATATTCTGGTGAATATTCCAGAAGTTTGCCCCAGTGCCATGAACACATGGATCTGCAGGGATGCCCTTGGCACAGCTTCTGCCCAGGCTGTCTCTGTACCCATCAACACGCAGCTGATTCTGCTCACTGCTTTGGCCTAAAGGATCAAATACTGGTATTTGGAGAAAGAGCAGTGGATTGTAGCAGTGTGAACTGGGAAGTGAATAAACCCCATGCATTCACTCATCTTTCCCTTTAACGAGGAAGTTGTTCATCAAAACAGGGAACAAAACATTAAAAGTGAGTCCCATGAGCCATCCCAGTGCCAGACCTGTAGGAAGCTATAAAACAGAGGCTCTTTAACCCCTTCCTACAGGAGATTCACAGCCATGAGGTGCACAAACCCAGCTGGGCAAATGTTACACTAAAGCCCCACTTTCAGTCCAAAGCACAGTAAACAGCCAAGCGCGACCAGAAGTGAGAATAAGGCCTGAGATTTTCAAGGCCCTCAACCCCAGCCCAACAGGTTCTGTGCTGTCATAACCACATCCCAAATCTTTTCTCCATCCCTGCATGCAAATCCCACTATCAAGTGGAGCTACCTGGGAGGGCAGAGAGAAGGGGCTCGTGGACAGGAACCCTGTCTCACTTTGGTCTGTGGAGCAGTGAGATGGGCTCCTGAAAGGCAGCAGACTGCAACAACAGCCCCGAGCCTCCAGGGCTCGTTAACTCTCCTTGGCCACATCTGTGATTTGCTACATGATGCATGGAGCAGGAATTTCCACCCTGTCTCCAGAAAAGCAGTCCTCCTCCCTGGGCTGGCCAGCCACAGCACCAACCTCCCTGCTCATCGCAGATACCCGGTGACTTCGATTAAATCATGCCTGAAATCCAAAATGTACATCAGGTGGGGAAGGCATTAATGGCAGCAATGTAAAGGCTCAGTGCAAACCTTCCCAAGATGAACTGTCCTGACCTTGGCCGGGCTGACAATAGAACTGTGACATCATGTGCAAACGAGCTCTAAATTCAAACCAGGTGCCAGGAGCTGCCCTGAGGTGTGAGCAGGGATGCTGGGGCAGGAGAAAGGCTGAGCACGGACTGGACACACTCAGCAACAAAACAGGACACAATTCTGCACTGCACTGAAAATGCTGGGGTTTGTGCTCTTTGGTGCCAGTTCCACTTGGGGCAAACACCATAAAGTAAACAGAGTTGCTCATACTCATTCCCACATGTGTGAACTTTCCTACAGCTCTGGAATCAAGCCAGCAGCATAATAACGAGGGTTTTTCCCTGTTTGCTTATACCCAGGACTCCCCTGGACCTTGCAAAGTGCTTGGAGCTGGACTCACAGGACACAGCTATTGGAGAGCACTACAGCCAAAAAGCACATCCATGCTTCAGAGCCCCTCCTGGCCAGCCATGGTTCCTCTGCTGCTACCCCCGAAGGAAATGGCCTGTTCCCCATGACTGACCCTCACCTTACTGAACAAGAAGCCTTTCCCAAAGGATCTCCATGAGCAGTTTTTCACCCCATTATGCATCTCCAGGCCAGCTGCTCACCCTTTCCCCACATGCCAGAGGCAGTGCTGGCACAGAGCTGTGCAGTCACAGCCTCTGAAATAAATTCTGCTGGCTCCTGTTCACAGGGGAAACCAGATCAGCATAGAAAAGGCAGGTTTGCTGCCCACTAACGAATACCTGGGAGGACAATAACTGCATTTCTCTTTTTTTTGCATCCTGGTGTTTTGGAGAGCACAATCCAAAGAGTAAAGTCCATCACTGGGAGCAGATTGGCCCAGGAGGGGCAGTTGGGAACATTTCAGGATGTGCTGCAAAACATCACATGCACAACAGAGTGGGGATCACACACAGCTGTGTAGAGTGTAAACTGTTCTTTATTTTTGCTGGTCATTTTTTGGAACATGCCCTGGCTGTTCCACAGTGACCTTGAGGCAAGGAGAACTCAAAACAGAAAATCTGTTGTACAACACACAGGTTTGACATGAGCCGGGCAATTTTTACATCCAGATCATTATTAATTTCTTTTGGGAATTCCATTTCCCATGAGGCGTGGCTGGATGAACACCACTGAAGCACACAAATACCAAGACCACCACCACAAACTGCAGAAATTACATAGCACTTTTATAATACTGAAAATTCTCTTCCACTGGCAGTAAGAGTAAACTTTGTCCAGAGTCCAAAGGTTTCTTTGTGTGGAGAGCAGCTGCAATGAATGGTTTCAACATCAAAATCAACTGGAAAACAACCTTTTCAGGTAAAGTGTTAAATTAAACCTAACTAGGAAAGGAGTTCTACAATAATGCTAGTTTTGAGCACTGTTGTTTGGCAGTTTCCTTCCTGCCACGCTGGTTACAAAAACCACTCTTCACACCCAGCTTACCACAGCCCAGCTGAAACTTGAGCAGCCTCCAAATGGACAAGGAATGGAAACAGGAGAAAAAGAGAAAATAAATCAAAGGCAACCAATTAATTTTCATCTCTCACATTGTTCTTCCTGCTCAACTGGGGAAAGGGAACCTTTCCAAGTGAGTTCAGAAATGCTGTGGGTCCCTTCATCCATTCCTGTCAAGTCTTCAGTGAAGAAGGTTAGAAAATGCTGATGACAGGCAATAAAGTAGAATCACTGAAATTCATAAATCTGGAAACTTGGAAGAAAAAGTATCTGTATGCTAGAATAATGAAGAAAAAATTTGTCAGCATTTAAATGAACTGAGAGTTCCAGACTGGAGGCCTCTTCTGCTCAAAAACTTCATGGAAGTGCACAACTGTAGAAAAACCCTTGAGAGACACGATGCACAGCACAGCCGTGGGAGATGAGAAGGATAAATTACTCTGGTTTTTCTTTGTGGACAACACTCATACCTTCTAAATGTGGGAACAGAAATTCTTTTTCTGCCCCTCTCCCTCCTTCCATATTTTAAGTTATGAACTACAGAAACTCAGAAGTAGCAGGATTTCTATTTTTTTTTCAGATTAAAGGTAACAGGCATTCTGTAAACCCCTCTGCTCTCCCTTCTGCAGCCAAAATATAATAACAGAGCTCAGCAGAGCTGTGAATTGCTTCCATTCATCCTCATCAAGTATTAACTTCATACACTGGAATTCATAATTCCAAAGTCTACCTATCAGGACAGTCAGTCAATAGCCAGGTTAGTTAGGATAATACTCAAGGATTAAAAATAATACTGTAGTGATTTCTGCAGTGCTACAGGAATCCACTGTAGAATTAACACCTATTTCAGGCATTTTCTCAGTCACGTTTTCAGGATGATGCACACAAACCAAAGAGGGCAACAGAGCATTACAGTGCATGGTAAGATTCATCTTTTTCAGGGAGAGGAGGGAAGAGCAAAAGCTTAGCAAAGCTTTGCCAACTTTCTGTCCCCTCACAGATAATCTAAGTATTCAGACTTAAGCATTACTGCTTAAGAGTTTAAAATAAAAGTGACTGCAGTAATGACCTACCAGTACTACTCAACAGTATGCTACAAGAGCAGATAATAAATGAGAAACAATTTCCATAAAATTTCTAATAAATACACTCCCTAAATTCTAGTGTCTGACAAAAATCCCTGAGTTAATTCTCATCAATGTAAAGTCTCCTGTTTTCCAAAGAAGTTTTGGTTCAGTCAGACAGAAAATCACTTCCTGACATACAGCTGTCAGTGCTGACTCAAGGTGCACTTTTATAAGGTATATATTTAGTTTTCTACAACAGTGCCAGAGATTCCATGAGCATCTGAATCCCTGCAGTGTAACAAAGCTCATGAGACTCAGTTATCAGAGAGCAGCCACAGGCAGGAAGGCAGCTATACCTGGTTAGCAGGAGTTTGAACTGGAAAAATAAAGGCAAGTTCACTTTTTAGGGAGATAATGTCACATCTCACGGTCACCTTGGTTTTCTGCTGGGTAACCATGCTGACAGGAGCCACTGTCAGTGCCACAGGAGCTGGGAACTCCTGGCCAAGAGTGGATGTGCTGTTTCTGGTACTGCCAAACTATTCCATGGCTCACCTGGAGTCAAGAAACCTCTGCTAGAAACTTTGTTATAAAAATAACTGCAGTCTTTTCCAGGGATCTTTTTCTTTGGGATCCCACCAAAATGTCTGAGCTAGCTCCCTGGCCTCACCACATGTGTAATTTCTATATTAAACTCCTAGGTAGAAAGATACTTCCAAGCAAAAAGGATTTCTGAAGCAGTACTAACCTGCACCACCTGGGTGCCTTCAGGCCATCCATCAAAAATGAAAAGTAACTTCTGGACCCTGAGAGAGCCAAGTGATCTGTTGGCATGAGAAATCCTCATCTGTCAGCTCAGGAACAGAGAAGGTGATTCCAACTCTGCTATTTGCTGTTTCTCCTCATTAAACAGGAGAGGATCAGGTACATTCAATCAGCCTTTGATTCCTTAGGGCATGGAATCTCTGAAGAGATAAGGCCACTTTAGGGCCACCAGATCCCACCTGACAGAAGCAAATGCTAAAAACCTCACCATGGTCTCAGCCACTGCTTTTAATTTACTAAAACAAGCAACTTTCCTTGTGGGTACCCAATACCATTTCCAACAAAGCCCAGTTGCTGTTGAAAATTGCATTCACATTCAGGGGGCTAAAAAATAAGGAATTAAAAAAGACTGCATGGAAGTTCATAGACATCTGAGGTAAAATTTGGGTTCCATAAAAGTAAAATTTCCCTTTGTTTTCAACAGAGGCAGATTTTCATCTTTTAAGCCCAAATCTTCTCTGACACACAAAAGAACATAAAATGTCGAAACACTTTAGTTCAACCCTGAAACATGTGTAAAAATGGGAATAAGAGAGAAAAAGAGAAGAGTCTTTTACTTGGAGGAATACTGAGGTACTTTGAGTACTACTCAAAAGTAGATATTAATTGAAAAATTAATATCTACTTTTATCTATTATCTACTAATTATCTTTTTTTTAATTTATTATCTACTAATATCTACTTTTATCTATTATCTACTAATATCTATTATTAACTGCAAAATGAAAACACCAAAACAAAATGCTACTAAAAGCTATTATGCTTGATGGGCAAAGCCTGCTAATTTAAAAATTACATCAGGATGATTCAAGTGTGCTGACATAGAAAAACTGTATTTTAAAAAATAATTAACAAATACTATCAGGACATGCCCATTAAACTGAGCTAAGGCAGTTGGTCTCTGGACCTACCTTAGGATAAATTAGGGTAAACACTTGGAATCAACAATTCTTAATGTGAACTGGCTGAAATTTTCGAAATAAGTCAAGCAATACAAGTCTTTCAAGGATTAGGACAACATGCATTATCCTATGTGCATATATCACATTAAGCACAAAAAGCAATGTCTATTCACCTTGTCGTCTTGAAAGGACAAGTTATTTCAAGTTCCTGTTTTGTTCACCATGTGCCCTAAACCATTTTTGCACTGCAGAAATTCTTGAGACTTTTTTACCTGTCATTATTACATCATCAAAAACTCATATTTTAGAATGGCAAAGATGAATTGTCCAGTAAGTGAAGAGAGTGACTCAAGAGTAAAGAAAGACCACTAGTAATGGGGCTGAAAAGAGCATTACTTCTTCCACTGGCAGCTTTGGTCAGTGTTCCTTTAGGATGTGCAGCACTCACTGCAGCAGTGTTGGCACCTCTCTGGTTCTTGCTGTCCTCCTGAAGCTCAGTTCAGACAGTGTCAATAGGTTATTGATCAACCCAATTGAAAATTATTAGAACCAAACTGAGAAGGCCAACACAAATGCCAAAAATAACCAAGGCACATGCCTGTGAAGAAAGCAAAGCAAAAATTAATGTTATGAAAGTCCACAAGAACAGGTACAAATAGTGTCTTCTAAAACAATCTGTAATGTTTCAAAGTACTCAGTCTTCAAACACAAAGTATCTGCTTAGTGAGAAACTAAACCAAGCCTGGGATAGCTTCACTGGGAACTCCTGGAGTAGCCTGGTTTCTCTGCTGCACAAAAAATAATTTGCCCTTTACAACTCTAAACAAATCGAGAAACTGATTTGTATTTCACTCAAAATACAATTAAAATTACAATGGATTTTTTACATTTTTGAATAACCAGATGATAATAAAATCACAGTTCAAGAGACTGCAGCTTGCTGATTTATAACAGGCCCCCAAATCTGCTGGAACTAGTCATGACTTTAGATGGTCAGAGGGCACCATTATTAGATTTTCTTTCAGATTCCCTGTTTTGTCAATACAAGAGCAGCCCCATGAATCATAAGAATGGCAGAATGGTATAAACAGTTTGTCAGCATTTTGGCCACTGCCATCAAGTTGCTCTGCTGAGCAGAGGTTAAAATAAAGACAGACAGTTAACAGTGCAAAAAGCAGGCTCCTGCACAAATTCCAGCCCAGAACTTAACCTACTACAACAAAAGAGAAACCACAAAGAGGAGAAAAAAAAACAAAAAGGAAGAGAACAAAAAAAAGTAAAGATTTTTTTGTGAGTCTTTTATAGAAAACAAGCACAAAAATTGTTTCACTTAAATGCAGTTTAGCTTTGTCCCAACTGCCCAGAGAACAGAGTAACAGGTAAAAACTGAGCAGAAACTGCACTAAAACTCAACATATGAAAACTATAGGCAAAAGCACATATTCAGGTCAATGGTCCAGTACATGGACACACTGCTTGCCAAAAACCTCTGGTGAAGAAGGAGTTTCAGAAAGACCAGAGCTACCAGGAAGGATGAAAGAAAATGCTCAGAGATTTTGTGAGCTGCAATGAAAACAAGAGCTTTGTCCCTTGGATTGTGTGCTCCACTGTGTATTAAAATGCATTTAAAATGAGCCTGTTTAAATATTATTAGTGCAGATGAAAAAACAGAAAACATACCCCAAGTTTCTGTGGTGATATAAAGTCCTCTCTGTTAAGTTTAAGATAAAATAGTCCAGGATATACAAAAAGCAAACACGTTGATGTGGTTGAACCTTTAAAAAGCAGAAAGTAAGATTTTGTTTAGAGAAGACTGAAGTACATTGCAGAATCATTACTGAATTTCTCAAAGTTAAAATAAAAGCCAAGAAAACCAACCACCACAAGAACTTACCAACTACTCCAAATACATTTTTAACGTCTGGCACATACATTGCAAACAGAACAACAACTGCATTCAGTGTTAAGGTGACAAGGATATGGCAAATCCACGACCCAGGAAGATGAGAGAAAAATACCATCAACACAGCTTTCCTTGCCTACACAATACAAAGACAAACATTGTGTGGGTAAATACATACATACACACACATATTTTTTGATCTTATCTGAATTTCATAACGTTAAGAATTACATCATTCCAGATGTGAAAGAACATTTTAAAAATCAAAATGCCAGAAGATTAGTTATAGTTTAATGCTTTGTCTCTCTGTAGTGTAGAATGTAATTTATTACTGTGTTAAAGGAAGATTTATCACATGGTCATTAGTCTTAAGAAA
Source organism: Leptocoma aspasia (assembly GCA_013399835.1). Taxonomy (NCBI): domain Eukaryota; kingdom Metazoa; phylum Chordata; class Aves; order Passeriformes; family Nectariniidae; genus Leptocoma; species Leptocoma aspasia. Next base: position 610,378 of record VXAX01003738.1, on the reverse strand, counting down.
TTTCTGGCCCCTCCCTTTTTTGGAGGGACAAAAGAAGGCCTGGGGGATAGTGCTTTGTCTCTTTGAAAATGCCTGGTAGCAAATGTCAGCATGTTGCGAACTGATACATAATCTATACAGTACCTCCATACACATAGTTTTGCTTCCACAATTGTTTTTGGTCCTAAATGAATGAATTTTCAATTCTACCACAGTATTGATAAGCTAAACTAGGTTTTTTTTTTTTGTGAAATAGGTCTATATGTGTTTTTAATTACAATTAAATTGAGTTTCAAGTGTAAGTGTGTTTGTGTGTGGGTGCGTGCATGTCGAAAGGAAAAACCAAGTCAGCAAAACTCAATTTAAGAGAAAAAAAATTAAACTAAATACACTTTAGAAGTTCTGAATTCTCTAAATTAAAAACAATGCTGTGGGCTAGTTTAAATCTGAAATCTGTCTCAAGAGCACAAATTAGCTTAGTGGTTAGTTGTTATTTTGGAGCTTTCATGGAACATATGCAAATATGTGGTCTTTGATCAATCACTTGACAAGTGAATAAGATACACAAGAGTAGATGTGACTCAAGAATTGCAGTCTGCAAAACATTAGTGACCAGTGCTCACTGCCAGCTCCAGAGCTCTCAGGAATACTCACTGGGAAATGGATTAGAGGGACTGTCAGGAGCACAGCAAACAGAATGGCTGCTCTCACAGTCATGATGATGGTATCGTGGGGCAGGTACCTGGAGTAACCTTGGAGCAGTTCAGAGTCCACTTTGTCTGAAAACAAGACAAATTAATTGCTTTGTTAATCACTGGAGAGCTAAGGTAATTAGCAAGGCATATTAAGGTGACATTCAAATGGATCTATCTGCTTGGGGAGATGCAAATACACTCTGGCATTACTGATACACTAGGAGGCAAAATTTAAAGGGAAATTAAAAATTTCAGGAGGCAAGGCCAGGCAGAGCCTCTGCTGAAGCCAAAGATGCCTAAAGAAAAGACACAAACATAAAGGAGACAGCATTAAAAAAAAAAAAAAGAGGAAATTTAACAGCAAAAGTCAGAGCACTGAGAGGGGTCGCCTACCCTAATTTTTTTTTTCTGCTA
>VXAX01003738.1:578118-609262 GCA_013399835.1 Leptocoma aspasia | reverse complement strand
TTTTTTTTTTTTTTTTATCTTAACTCTGCTTTTTTGGACTTCAGAATGGACTGAAATTTTCAAAGTCTGGCCACCCTGTGAAGTTTCAAATTCACAGAAAACAGAAGAAACCATCTGAACCACAGAGAGATGAAACATGCCTCATTTCAAAGAGGGAACTGTTCTTTTGTTTCCAATTTAAAATAAAATGCCTTACATTTTCTCAGACTGGTGTTTTAGGAACAGGGAACAGACTTTCTCTGTTTAAAGAAGTAAGTTAATTAAACAAGACAACCAAAAAGTGAAAAGGAGAAGAAGCTTGCAAGGGGAAAAAACCAAACCAAACAAACAAAACAACTCTCTTACAGACATCCACCCTTGATTCCAGCATTTCAGGCTCCTGAGTCTTAAGAGTTACTAAAAGAAATCAAGCCTGCAGAAAACCAAAAGCATCCCCAGTGAAACAGACTGAAAGGCTACTGTCAAGACAGGGTCTGGTCACAAAAAAATCATGGCAGTAAAGGTAACAGGAAATGGGATGGCTTCCAGGACTATTTTTCTTTTCCTTTTTTTTTTCCCCCCTTCTTACTAGTATTTCATCTGGACAGAAGATTACCCTGCACTGCCTACTGAACCTCTCTGAGTTGCACTTCAATTTATATTCTCCAACAAACCTCATGGAGACAGTCAGGAAACAGCAATAGTGGCCAATAGGCTATTATTGGCTTCAAGACTCCCCATATAATTTTTCTAAGGTTTCTGGATATCTAGGCAATATTTTAAGACATGCTTACACCTGGGGGTAAAAGGTACAAAAGTCTCTAAAACTCTGGAATTATTGCTGAAAGAATATTCATCTGTCTGACTTGCTTGTCAGACACCATCTCATCCCCATGCTCAAGAATTATAAAACATTTGAAAGGAGAGGAAATCCTAAAGAGAACTTTCATCTTACTGCCTTACAGTCTCCTGTAAGAAATTTTTATTCATTCCAATCAATGAAGATTAGCATGTGATCATCTCATAATAAGAGTTTTCAGAAGATATCAGAAGACTCCTCATGGATGACTGTGATGCATTTATGTGACAGCATTGGTATGAAACTACAACAGAATCAGCAAGTAGAGGAAATTCAATAAACTAGTTGTGTTATCATTGCTGTATGAAATAGACACTCACCTACTTCTGCCAGGGCTGTGATGGAGCTTTAAGGAAAGGCCACTGTGTGGGTAAGGGGTCTGAAATCTTTCTGTGCGCTTGGGAAGTACAAGAATGCCAGACAGAAGAAACCATCTATGTTTAAACTCCACTAAAAATCTGCACCCAGAAGTATTTAAAGTCCAAATGCAGAGTAATTAAATTGGTACTGCAGCACACTGTCACCTAAACTCTACAGCAAATGAAAATGCCTGTAGAATTTGGCAGGGCAAGTGTGATAGCCCACCCATTCTTCTGATTGGTAATAAAAAGGTACAGTTACTTCATCAAATGTCAACAACATTTCTAAGAAATGTGCACTTCTTCAGTTCATGTATCAAACAGACACATTTCTTGCTCAGGAACTGCATGCAAGACCAGAAGCATGTGCTGGAAAACCCAGCTCAAAGCCTATCCTTTTGAATTTTTAAAATCTGAGGGTTCAAGTGTACTAATGCCTGAAGCACTCCAGGCAGAAGACATTTATCATTTACTTTTGTTCTAAGGAATACCTGAAGAATGCACTTACCATAAAATGTCAGGTACCCAAAGAGAGCAGACATAAAGTAAATTAGGAAACTCAGACCAATTCCTGTGACAGTTACATTCTGCATTCTCCTTTTAGATGGACTAAAATGGAAAAAGAGAAAGAAATCAGTGTTGTTTTACCTGTATTGAGGATGATTAAAAACAGCACAATCTATACAGTACCTTGCCTTTCCTAAGGAAGTATTGGCCTAATTTAAGGCCACAGAGTATTTGCTGAAGTCTGTGCTATCACTGATATTTAGGGGGTTTAAAAGTATTTTTAAATCTGGTAATTAAAAGGGCACTTCTCAAGCAGACAATTAACACTGTCTCCATCTTGTATGGAATTCAAACTTCCCAGTGTGTCTTTTAAATGAAAATTGGGATTTACCAGGATGATACCTATTCAGGAACAGAATCTATGTCAAAAACCCTCACTGGATCAGATATGGCCAAATGCAGATTCAGTTACAGCCATAAAAATTGACTGCTGAAGTACCTTAGCAAATGACCTTTTTTTCCTCCTGATTGTCCAGCAGGACAATATTCTGACATTGATGATGGAACCAAATTTGCTACTTTTCTCTCTTCTAAGAGAGAAAAAACCAGTACAGACTAAAACTATACATTTCCCAAAACCGTGAAAGCTCCTTATTCTGCAGTTTTTGATGGCATTGACCTAAAAATAAAAATTACTCGGGATTAATTTAGGGAAAGTATTAAAAAAAAAGGTTATAATTATGTTTTAATATTGCATGTATTTAATAATGCATGTGTTCATACATTACCTTTGGAGCTCACAATAGATTGGCAAGACTGAGGTATGGCACAGAAAAGAGAAAGCCATAGTTGGTATTGCATAAGCACTCTGAAATAGAAAGAAAACATCTTGTAAGTTGTTTGCTATTACTGCTGGTTGGAAAAATATCTGTATGAACTCAGAATTCAGTTCAAGTGTTAGAAGCCAGTGGAAATATTTCCAGATGAATGCTTTGAGATAAATCTCCACAAGACAGAAACGGTGTCTCTAAATCAGTCCACAAAAATTCAACCTTTTCAAGTCATGTCAGTTCAAGTGGACATAGCTCAGTTTCATCATCAGCAGAAGTCATGCTGCCTTATAAGCCAAAAACTGGAAGATTCTTTTTTGACTGAAGCCAAGTACTTATGTAGAAAGAACAGGATGTGTCCCAGAGCAAGTGTATCATTTGTGAAATTCTCTAAGAAGTTTTCCAAATTCTAATATCCATGGGTACCAGTCAAATTACGGATTCCTTCACCCTGACCTCACTATTTTATTACTCCTTCAGAAAAATTTGGATAAAACATAAAATATAACAGAAATTATTAAAAGGAAATATAACATGCTTTGGCATCTAAAGTTTTAAGACAGTTATGTAATTAAAGATACAACCACATAATTAGTGGTGTATTATTCCAAAAATTGATAATGAAAGAGATGAATCATCTAGTACAGCTTACTGCAATTGCCAAGTATGGTAAGCTGAACTATAACAAACACTTTTGTGCTGAAATAATCAGGCCCGTACTGGTAAAGATATGCCACTTTCTATTGATAAAGCTCATTTTAAAAAAGAAGTAGAGATGAGTCCCAAGATTCTTCAAAGCATAAAAGGTCAGAATCTCACATTAGATGTTTCTGGTCAAAACACCATTTCTTCTTCAATCTACAGATAACATTTGTCTGATGTTTGCATTGCCCAAGCATTTTTTCCCCTTTCCTTTTTCTTGGGAGAGCAGGGTGGACTTTTGTTTTCTCAGAGAAATGCAGCCACATCCCTCCTAAATCCCACTACAGAGCTATCCCAGATTTACCTTTTTCCCTTCCTCTTCACCTCACAGAGACCAGGGTTCTACATGGCACTTCCTCTCCTGCAAGCCTTGATGGGTGGTTACATGACTTAAATGCCACGTTAATTAACAAATACCAGAGCTGCCACCCAAAGAGATGCACAAGATTGCATCAGGCCTGAAGAATCAGCTTCAGGTAAGGCAGAACTAAGGTTAGGTCCAGGCAGTGTCAGGAAACCTACTCTACCCTTCCAGGAATTAAGAGCACACAGCCAAGTAGCACCAACTTCCAGCTGAGGGCACATTAAGTTGGCTTGATCTGATTGCATGATGAGGCTGACCACTGCTTCATCTGTTATACTTTCTTCTTTGGTCATATTTCCAAAATATTTTCATAAATGCTAACTGGGACAGTCAGCCTTGATTTAAAAAAAAAAAAAAAAGTGAGACTGGATAGCACTTGGCAGCAGTTACAGAAAATATTTCAGCAGCCCATAACGAGTTTTACACAAGGACAGCTTACCCTGGGTAAGGTTTAAACCCCAATTTTTTAAAAACCACCACCCCCCTTTAAGTTTGTGTATTGTTAATAGAGATTACCTCTTTTGAAAGATGAAAGAGCTTTGCTTTACAATCCCCAGTAGAATTTGAAACCTGTAAAACATAAATGCAAAAAAAAAAGCATAATGAAAGAATAAGCCCGAACCACAGACATGAAACTTTTCAGATTCTGTCATGATTAATAAAAGAAGGAATTTAAATTGCAAGCCATTCTGAAAGTGTTAATGTAAAAAAAGCATTACAGTTTACTAGTAAAATTAGAACTTCAAACCAGCATGCACTTTTTTACCTGTAAAGTCTCTATGGCACTACTCAGAGGTAGAGGACAAGGGATCGACCATTTTTTAATCATAACCTGCAGAGACAGCACATTTCATGTATGAATGATATCCTAAAAACCAGTTTTCAATTTAGATACACATAGCTGAAGTATCAGCCTGTTGGAACACACAGCAGGGAGCTACACCCCCAGTAAATTACCAGGCCTGCCTGGCAGACAGGCCACCAGAAGGAGACTCGACAGAAAAGCCTGTCAGTGCCATTCCATCCAGCTGCTCACCCTGCACAGCTGGCAGCCTTATGGCCCAGGGATCTGGAGGTGGGGCACTGCAATGGGCTCTGACATGAGCTGAAACACAAGCAGCACTCCCCAGCCACTCTCCCTGGGCTGCACACCAAGGGCCTCCCGGCCGGAATTGCTGCTGCGTTAGCGATCCCAGGCTCGCGCCCCGAGCACACAAGCCCTCAACAGAGATAGAGCAGAGCCTAGGGCTAATCTTAAAAGGCAGAAACATATGGTTTGGACTAGAAAGCAAAGGAAAAACAATAAATGCAATTATTGTCCCAGAATGTCATTGGGCCTTCAGCTACACCCTGCTGGTTTAGGGACTGCCAAGTAACAGGGCTGAAAATCAAAGGGAAATTAAAGTAAGAAATGTTACCTCCTTTTTCAGGAGCCCAGTTTAAAATGATAGTTGCATTGCTCTCCTCACCCTAATTAATCTCCTATTGTAGTTGCCCGGCTTTAGAGGTTATAATTCTTTTGAAGCCTAGAGCAAATCATTAAAAACTTAATTAAAGACTCAGATTCACGAGAAGAATAACATGGAAGGGAGCTCTTCTCCTGGCTCAGAGAGCTGTGCTTTGCGTGCTGCCAAGTGGTGTTTCCCAGAGGATTAGATGCTCCCTCTTGTCACCAGTGCCAGGAGAGGCAAACAAATGTTACCTCTGGCCAAAATGTGGGGAAAGAAAACTGTGGGTACACAGCAGGCTGAGTGCATTGCGGCAGTAACACGTTTTTAACTGCACAAGAACAACTCACTCAAGGTATGGAACTAGGTGGGAGCCTGCTCAACAGCAGCCTGCAAACACCAAACACTAAAATATAACTTGGGCCTGGGTTGTATTTAAAGGCACCCGGACAGGGGAAGGCTTTGAAGGCTCCAAAGTAATCAGCTTTGTGGGAACTCCCCCACCCCAGTCTGAAGCTGGAAAAGGCACTGGGAAGGGGCATGGAGCTGAAAGGCAAGGTTTGGGGAAAGTAAAATGTGCCTGGCACTGGTGAGGGGAAGATTTCCTGCAAGCTAAAGAGCAAAGATCTATATAAACACTGCAGAGGGAGGACCAGACAAGCCAAACCTAAAAGGCTGGAGAACATTTTTTTCTAAAATAAATGTAATACTGATTAAGAACAGACTGAAGTGGAAATAAAAGAAGACAAAATAAAATGTACTAGGTGCATTTAAAAAATCTTTATTTATATTTGCCCACCTGCTTAATTATTCAAATGTATTTGGGTTTCCAATTGTAGTCTAATGAGTTTCCCCAACAGGAAAGGATTTTTAAGCTGGCAGCACAGCCCAGTTAGCTGAGCAGTCATGCAGGCACCACAACCCTCCTCTAGAACTTTAAGCCTATTTCATATAAACATTCTTTTGAGTATAACAAACATTTGGTTTTAAGTGAAAAAAAAACCTTAAAAATTAAGAGAGATTCTAGTGGAAAAGGACTATTTTAAGCACACCAGAAACACTGGTAAAGAATAAAGTTAGAGGTTCAAAGTGTTCTAATATTCTCAGTGATTTTTTGTATCCTGTAGAGGGAAAACAGGAATTCCTTTATTCCAGCAGTACTGACTGCGCTCAGCAAAGGAGCTGTGTGTGCATAACATCATTCATTGCATATGGCAGGTTCCCAATCTGCAACATGTATTGTTCTGGGAACATAAACAAGAGATTTAGACAAACACCATCAGCAATCATGAACACCTTTGCTGAAGCTGTCTCCACACACACACAAAAATACAAGCCTGTCTTTATGCTTCAGCAATATTTAATACAGCAAGAGAGGAGGCAATAACAAAAAAGTTTAACAATCACAATTTCTTTTCCCTGAGGATTCAAGTCAGGGAAGTATTCAACAACTGAGCAACAAAAGTGCTCAGGACCTCACAGAATCTGGCTTTGAATTAATAATTACACATACTTGTTCTTCTCCTAGATCAGCTCATCTCAGTGTTTGCAATATTTTTGCAAGTAAAGCCCAGAACCAGTTTTTTGGCTTTAAAAGAAGAGATACTGAGGCACAGAGAGGACATTTGAGACCCAGAACAAAGAAGCCTCCAGCCCTTTGCTCAGTGCACTCCCTGACCAGACTGACCAAGATGTCTCTTTTCTGCAGGCTGCAGTAAAATTGTGGCTTGCTGGCAAAAAGCTGAACAGATGGTGTGCACTTGAAAAGGCACAGAATTACTGTATATGCAAAATATAATTATATCACTTCCATATGACTAACACAGTTCTCTTCTGGAACAAATTAAAACATATCTGCCACACAGAAATTAACAGTGTGCAAACTAAAACACCATTTCAACAGCACATATCACCCACTTCAAAGCAATTAGATATGAAAACTAAGCCACATTTAATGCCTTTGACTTTCAGGGCCTGAATAAGTCAGAGGGAATATTCTGTCAAGAGTATTGGTTTTCTGGAAATATCCGTAACGGCTTTTAAAAATTTTGACCTCAGTTACATTTACTGGGGCTGCTGCTTTGCCATTTAAGAAGAAAGAGTAAGCACCCAAACTTAACTATTTAATAAAAAATCCAGCAGTCTGTACTCCTTCATTAGCACTTTCTACCCACTTTTTTGATAGAGAAGAACAAACTAAAATCTAGTTTAACTCATCCCAGCTTGGCATGGCTGCACACAACTCCTGCTTACACATTTGCTTTCTCAGGGACTGAAGTTGTTTTCAAATGCATCCACCCATTACAACAGCTTTCCTCAGAGATCCATACACATTCCCTTTGAAATCCAGGAGCTGAACTGGTTTTAAAACCCTTGCAACTTGCTTCAGCCAAAGGCCTATGTCAGCATTATAGTTAGTGCTTTTTCTTACCTTTTTTTTTTTTCCAATTTTTTTTTCTTTAAAAGATAAATTTTAGGAGAGAGGTCAAAAGTTAAGGTAATTTATAAATATTACAAATGAATTTCCATTAACTCTGGAGAGGCTGTGGCTGCTTCTCAATATTCAGCTTAAGAAGAATACTTCCCAAGGTCCTACAAACACTGCAGCTCTCCAGGGATACCCTAGGGAGATGTTTTGACAGCTTTGAAGTTTGGTTTTATCACATGGTTTAGTTCCTAATGGATTGCCTTGGTCTCCTGGATGGCATGTTTGTTCAACTTGCCTTCAACTCTGTTTATCCCTTTGTAAAACAGGTATTAAATGCAAGTCAATGCAAGCCAGGATGACAGGGCAGAGGGGGAACATTTTTGCCAGGCTCCCAAATAAGATTCAAATTGATGACAGAGTGAGAGTTGCTCAGTTGTGCCACATATTACACATGTGCATTAACACACTTTTTCCCTGCAAAAAGGAAAAAAAGTGCAACTTAAAGGCACATTTTCTCTCTTAGATCTGCCTAGCAGGTCTCACTTTTGATATTTGGAAACATCTACCTCACAGGGGCCTTGAGAGGGTGAACATCAGGGTCAAAAACCCCCAAATGGCTCAGGGAAAAGAACTTTTCCTTTCAGCTGGAAAGGTGAATAAGGTCCTTGATGTATTAATGAATCTTGTAAACTGCCTTAATGAAGTTCTAGTTTTCTTTCCCTTTTTCTGAACTCTGTCACTCCATTATACATGTAAATTTAATTTATTTTGGAGTATATTAAATTTTCTGCTGCACTAGTTGCAGTAAGTAATAGTTCGAAGTTAAGAAAACAGAATTCCATTCCTCTGCTAGTAAGGAAACGAAAGTATATGTGCCAGCTCCCTTTGCTGCCCCATCAAAAAAAAAAAAAAAAAAAAAGAAAAAAGAATTGTTATATTTACCAGCCCAAAATATAATTATTTTAACTCTTTTCACATGCTTGGAAGTTCATACACATTTCCCAGCCTCAACAAAACGAATTAAATCTGTCCAAGCAAGTACATACTGAACTAGAAGAAAATTCTAAATTTCACATAAAAAATTAAGAGGGAGGGAAAGACAATTAATTTCAAAACAGGCTTATGAAAACATTCAAACAATAAGGAAAAAAAAAAAGAAGCTGTGCAAAGATTTTTAACTTACCACAAGAGTAAAGTACACAGTAAAGAAAAATGATAAACTACTTGTGTAGCCAAGAAAGCCTGTAAAATAACAGTAAAAATAAAAGAGAATTTATAAGGAAAGTGATCCTAATGTACAGCTAAAGCTTTACATTTTAGGCATGTTTTCTATTACAGTGCTTGGTATCTGGGGCTTAGGACTCAGAATAACAACATTCCAACTGCCTGTCACAGATCATTTATGTAGTTTTGTAGGGCAGAATTAGAACTGGCTTACCACTAATGGCATGCTGTAAGTAAATGCAGCTCTTTAATGTTCTGCTGTAAAGATTTTATTTTAGTATTGCAGACAAAATACTACTGCAACCCAAGTAATAGGTTAACTAGGCAGGGCTGGAAGGCAGAACTCACTACAACAACTTAAGTAATCACCACCACCAGCAGCCCCCCGCCAGTTTAAATAAATAAATAAATAACCCATTAAGGTTTTAAAGTCTTCAACTGTAATTGCTACTAAAGTAGAATAATATTCGCTTCTCTCCTTTAATTACTCACCAATTTTAGGAAGAAGGGCAAGAGGAAAAACAATGCAGACTGCAGTAAGCAGCAGCAGCAGTCTCCCATCGAGGTACCAAGACCTGTTGGAAAATTGATTTAGGACTGATACAAAGTTCAAGAGTCCTAAAAATATGTTTAACTTAGAACTGTGATCTTAGACAAAGCAACCACTAGGACAAGAAAAAAATAATTTCCTGTCTCACATGCTATTTACATGAACTTGTACTCCTAGTTTCTACACTGATATAAAACAGAGCTCCCAGATAATGACAGGAAAGGATCACCCCCTAAGAAACCAGCACTGCAAGCAATGTTCCACAGGCAAGTGTCTGCATGGATCAGAGGTCTGATGTGTGCCAATTAATATTTCTCATCAGCACAATATGCAAATCCCTGCCTTCACAGCAATGGTCAGAGGGATGGGTATTTCATACTCTACAGATTTCCAGCAGAAGTACTTACACAGCACAGTGTGTATCTAAAAGTGGATTACAATGAGCTGCATATTTACACACCTGAAGAAACAGCAACATCAATTCCCACTCACTGCTGAACTTCCCTTCCTTGCATGCATCCATGAAAGACGTAAAGGCCAGAAGGGATAAAAATTATGCAAATGAAATCTGGTAGAATGTTTATACATAAAACCAAACTTATTTAAAAAGCATTGTAAAGGTAAGTGAAGTCCTCACACATTTAAAATCTATTTGAAGCATCAAAATCCCATCTCTGAAGTGAGGAAAGCACAGATGGCTAAGTTGTTAAGTAACAGAAACATCTTGAGGGTGATGCCCTGACTTGGCAATAACCATATCCCGTACTGATAAACATCTTGCACATCAGCCTCCAACTTTACCACCTATAAACACCTTGACTTTTGACCTTCCAGTTTATTTAGTCCAGGATATGGTTAGCACCTAATAAACAGGCAGCACCTCAAGTTATCATGAGGGAAGTACCATAACACCTGTGTTAAAGAAGAATTATCATACAGGTTTAATAACTACTGCTACACATCATGGACAGCCACTGTGTCACTTGTTTGAAAAGAAGATGTAACAGAACTGAACAGAGAAATTTCAAGGTTGAGGGCATCTTCACTGTATCAAACCCAAAGCAACCATTAGCTGACAATGTCTATATTAAAAACTAGTCAAAATACATCATTCTTCAAAAAGTGTATTATTAGCTATGTCTGCTACTGCTACAGTGAAGAAGCAACTTTGCCAAGATCAGCTTCTTGCTGTAGCTTTTATTCTTCACGTTGTTATTATTTAGCATTCATATATTTTTAAACTTTTTCTTTCTTTCCAGTCTGGTGGATGTTCAGATTAGGAGGAACAGCATCATGGCAGAGAACATAAGGGTCATGTACTATGTGTAGATGTGAAACCTCTGTTTAAATCTCCTGATTCTAAACATGCAGCAAACCCACAGCTGCCACCAAGGTTCACAAGCTCAGCAGAACAGACAGAAAATTATTTTGGTTACTTTATGGTAAATGAAGAAATGTTTGTGGGTGGCAGGGGGGACAGAGAGGAAAACAGCAATGAAGGAGAAAAAGTAATTCTGCACACTGTTTCATTTTGGAATACCAATTCTTATACTTAAAAAGACCTCAAAAAAACTGCATAGTGGACTGGTTATTGGAAAATGCATCCATTTTCTCCTCAAAGTACTGTTGTAAAAATACACTTATTTTCCAAAGGCAGAATAATGTTTTGATAGTGCCTTTAAAATCAATCTGATCTGTAAATTTAATCCTATATGATAAAAGCATTCAAAATATGAAATGCAGAATATAAATCCTTGACTCTGCTGAAAAAGCTTTGGCATGCAGATGTTTCTCCTCCCTTCCCCGTATTTTAACTAAAAGCAGACATTTATAAATTGCTTTAATTTCATTCCTGAATTCAACAGAACACGATATTCATATGTTCTAAATTAGGATCTTACTCTCAGTTCATATCAATTATACAACACACAAGCAAGACAACTTAATTGCATCAATCACATCCTCTGACAGGGTCATTAAATGTTAACAGAGGGCTCACAAATTACAACTTTTAACACAATCCTCATTTGAAACTATGCTCATGTCATCAGAACTATGTGGAATTCCTGTTATGCAGACAACAACATCTCAACTCAATATTAATAAGTGTGCATATTGTATGGTTTTGTTTTCTAAAAAGACATGAGGATGTGTCAGACTGGCTCTGAGCCTTTCAAACACAGGCACACCTGCTAACATCTACCTATAAAAATAATTTAATGCACAGAACATTCTTTAAATGGCTTTCCCAAATGTACAGCTCAGGAGGGTTTATGCATGTAAAATACTTTCACAGATAGTTTAACTGACACTTTTGATACATCCTAACTACAGTTAAGATAAATTCTGCACCAAATGAAAGTGCATCAAATGCTATAATGACTTAACAAAAACAGAACAGTTGTGCAATCCCATCTGGAAACAAGTGGTCCAGGTAAAGAAGTTGAATCAAACTATTCAAGATTTATGCCCTTTGCATAAATAAGCTGCTTCTTAGGCTTGGTATTTGATTATCTATTTTGTTGAACAATTTCCTACAATTTAAAATGTCTGCTAGTAAAAATGTACACTTAAAATCTGCAAAAAATACATAGTAACAAAAGATTATGATCTACCATGGCCAATAATATGGCAAAAGAAATTAAATATAGATGTGGGCATGCATATGTGGATGTTCCTGGAATACTGCTTGACCACTGCACTTGAACAATTTGCATGGACAAATGCTAGAGGAGGGAAATCATGTTAAATAAACACTGATGGATGCAAGAACTCCAGTTTACAGAGGCAGAAACTGGATGAGACCAGGCTGCCCATCACCTAAGCACTGGAGCTGTGGTTAGGATTCCTATGGATAATCTCAGCTCTTTCTAAATGTAAAGCTGAACTTCATTCCCATCTCCAACTGTAATTTCAGCTAAGGAAGAAGTGTGGGTGTTGGCAGATCTGACAGATCACTGAGGATTACAACAGCTCAGGTGATTTGTAATAAAAAGTTCAACACTGTAACCTGTCTGAGTGCTCACATCCAGGAGATCTGACGTAGGAAGAGTGATGTTGAAGTATGAGCTTGAAGGAGAAGGTTACAGCACCCAAATGAAAAGGTGATAACTACCATAACTGGAGGAGATACATTAACAGACTAAAAATAACATATATTATAAAATGTAATAGTTTAGAAAAAAGAGAAAACTGACAAAAAACCTTACTAAAACTGTAAGGGCCCAGAGGGCAGAAAGACAGAAAGCAAGACTGCAGCCACAATAAATTTTTCAAACTCATTAGAAAATCCAGAAGTTGTAAGTTATAAAATAGAAAATCAACTAAAGTACCTTTTAACAAAGTGCTTTCCCAATTAAAATTCACCCACAACGTCCAGGAATAACACAAGCATCACACAGCCTTGAGACAATTTCACCACATTTCAATCCAGAGCAAGTTTTAAGCTCAAAACATCTGAAAATAGCAGTTTGGAAAAACAGCCATAAAGCACTCCAAGATACACTGTTAGGAATGACAGCAGCATGGAACAACTCAAACAAGATATTTCAGTGCTGAAGCTGCAGTGTTTGCCTTTGATTTCTTGCAACAGTCCAATGGAAATGTGAGGAACACACTCCTTACAAACAGCTTTACAGCTCAACTGCAAATAATAACTTCTTTACTGGGAGCCAAGTTTAGGAATTATAAACCAAGTCTGGAAACCTGGCATTTTTCCCAAGACAAGTCCAATTACTAGAGCAAGACAACAAAATATTTCACTATAAATGCCTGCCATTTTTTGTACTGTGATTTTGAATTATGTGAAGTGATAACATGACAGCAGTGGAAATGTTTCTTCTCTCCCTCCTAGTACCTTCCTGCTTCCCCTTTTAAAATATTAAAGAAAGGAGATTCCTGTAGATGGAGTTTTGCCACCGACTTTAAGGTCGTAGGATGGGAAATCGCCCCGAGGAAAGAATCACGCTCTGTGTGTGTGTGCTGCAAAGGACTTGCACTTGCCAAATACATTTCATATGCCAACAACTCATGTAAATGACTATTTATTTTCATGTGTGAGATTAGAGAAGTGTCAGCACCCATCTTTTTCAGCAGTGCTGAACCCCTTTTTCCGTCAAGACAAACACAGAATGCACGAAGCACTTTTCCTTACCCACTCTCGGCTCCACTCAAAAGCCCCACAACAGCCCCAGGAAGTTCAGACTTCACAACTACCAGATAAGATGACATGGCTGCAAAGAGAAGCAGGACAGATTTAGCAGAGGAACAGCAGCATCTCAGCCAGCAGGGCTGGACCAGGGGGTTACGCCTGGAACATCTCAGCTCTGTGTGAGACACCGTGGCACCAGAACCAGAATTTATTTTCTCGTATACTTCCTTTAAAAATAGCTGCAAGTATTGCACTGATGTCAGCTAATGCCTCCAAAGAGACTCTTACAATGTGAGTCTTGGAAACAAGGAAAACATAATCCGAAGGACTAAAAGGCAAAATAATGTAATATATAGGCCTGCCCTTCTACCTGGGAATACAGACCTACAGGCTAGAGACAGACTGTAAGGCTGCAGCACTCCTCCTTCCTCTTTATGAGACATTATTCATGATGAGAGTAAATAACATTTGTTTCTCTCAATGCAATAGAGTTTTTTAAAGACTCAGTTTTCATAGCTGTTCAATTGCTGTTGTACTAAATAAATATAAGACAGAAATTCAAACACAAGTATAGGACTTGAAAGGGTTTTTTTATATACTGCAAGGTTTGGTCCTTAGAGGATTATCAGTGACAGATCCCTTCTTCTCATGATAAATCCATCACCAACAAGACCCCAACAATAATATCAAGTGCAGAACTGTACAGGAACTGTGAAGCAGAAGAGAAATTATTAGCTAGTCTTACAGGAGTACTGAGTTGAAATTGAGTGGTTTTAATTCTATTCAGCAGAAAGCTGAATAGCAAAAGCTCCTTCACAGTGCCAGTTTTCTCCTTCACTAAATACCATGATCAAAGGAATGAATGAGAGGGTTTTTATATCCCAATTTATACCAGCCTGATACTTCACAAATTCTTCATGTTGCTGTTTTATGTAACCAGCAGAGAATTACTCAAAAAATCAAGCTTTACAAACAGCTTCAACAGGCATCAAAGCCTATGTGAAACTAATTTCCATCCTGCAGCAGCAAGTGATTTTAGTACTGTGTCAGTAAAAGATTAGTTACATTCAATCCCTGACAAAAACTCATCTGTTGTACTCAAATTTTACCGTTCTGTATTTAGTAATACTTTAGAATTTTACCACTGTGTATTTATTCATGCTTTAAAATTAAAACATACATTTTGAAAAGGCAAACCAGCAAACTTTCATAATCTGGTATGTGAGTAAGTTTGTGTGGGTTTTTTTATTTAAGGAATTTTTTGAATCTTAAAAGAAAAAATGTGTGCACTCAGACACTACTGTACTACAGCAGTTACTGTTAAATTTTGAAGAAAGGGTAAGGTGGTCCCTATAAATAAAGACAATTCTATTAATACAAAGTGACATCTACCTACCACAAGGTTAAATTAAAACCATTTGCTAAGTCACTAAATAATAATATTCACTTCCTCATAATTAAAAACTCTGGTTTTTTCCAATATTTATGTATATTTAGTAACATGTAGCTGTTGATTTTGTGTGCTATTTATCTGCTGTCCTGATTTACTCTCCTACAACAGAATGTAGGTTCAACCAGAGAGAATTACAGCACGCATATTTCTAAGTCACTAGAATTTGTAAGTAAATTAACCCAATTTTTCACATCAAGTTGCAGGCAGCTGCATATTTCACTCCAATTTTTAAAAAAACTAAGTGGGGGAGGAGGGAAAGGAAAATTCCTCTAAATTGCAATTCAATCTTATTTATCCATTAGCCTTCTCTCCTGTGTGATACTTTATACACAAGCAAGTCAGAATTTTCATATATTTACGTCCTTCAGAAAGATTTCAAAACTAGTTCTTTTGCAGTCTCCACTGCAGAAACCTTCAAATTCATTTCCAGATCAGATTTCCTCCAATAAGCAATCTGTCACTCTGCCCTTGCATTCCTATTAGCCTCTGGCTAATCACTTGATCACTTATCCTTTGTTGCTCACTCTTTGTTTTTGAGAGAGTCCTATTTCACTGAATTCCACTCCTAAGGAGGGAGCCAGTCCTGTACCAAAAAACTTGTGCATGCTGAACATTTGTATGCATCTTTATTCCTTTCTCTGGGCATATGGGAAACAATCTCACATAGCAGGATTTTTAATAGTCTCTTGTTTGCTCTACAAGTTGAATAAGGAATATTAAATAATTTTATTTATATCCTGATGCTTAAACAAAACCTGAATCTTGTGCATGAATCTGTGCAGGATGCCCACACTTAATACAGTTTAAAAAGCCAATTTCTGATTTTAGTTCATTTCCAAACAGTTTTAATGCTCCTCAGGAGAAACAACTCCTTGTAGGTTTACTTGCCACAAAGACTCGAACCACTGTGTAACTCTGCAACACTGTATACAGTGAGCAAAGAACATGGTTGGTTTGTTTGTTTTTTAAAGATGAAACTAAAACAAGGAAAGCTAAAACAATGTGACAGTCTTTTTCTACTTGAGGAATCAAGAGCATAGAATGTGGCAGACAATAGGTCAGGTATCCTTTGCCCCAAACAACAATCTGTACTTCACTTCCCTAACGCCCCCACAACCAGGTCAGGTTGTGTTGTACAAACGAAACCTCAGCTCTCCTTGGCAGCCTGAACGTGCAACGGAAGGAAGAGATTACCCAGCCACGAGACCGAGCTGTGACATGAGTGAACACAACAAAAAGCAAACCCTTGTGCTCTGATTTACCCTGAAAAACTGACACGAGACACGGATGCCAGCACTGAGGGACACAGAGTTCCTGCAGAACAAACCCTGTGTAATGGCCTCGTCTGAGGCTGCAGCAACAGGGGGATGCCACAAGGGCTGAACTAGAACTAAGTGTTGGAACTCTGGATACTGAGCATTTTAAACTTCCTGTGCTGAAAGGCAAGACCCCCAAGAGATCACTACATTTGACCTGAGGCTGTGGACAAGGCTTCCAAAATTGATTGATAGCACTGGGATTATGGGTGCGTAGTTTGAATGGAAGTGTATAATATCACATGGTGGAAAACCTAGAATTTAAGGTTTTAGAATGTAGTAATATATATATAAAGCAAGATGGAGGTTTTAGGGTGGAGGCTAGTCCTTCTTCACCTTCTTCTTCATGGCTTTAGGTGGTATTTTGTAACTGGTTAGAAAAGAGCGCATTGCGGGGCACAGGTGATTAGTTACTGGGTTAAAAGTAAAAATAATTTAGGTGTCATTTGTTAATTGGATAGTTTTTTCTTTAAAAGACCTTGTAGAGATAGATACAGGGCCATTTTGTAGCTTGTTAGTGAAATGTTGTAGAACTCAGGACTTGCAAGACTGTAATCTAGATAAGAATTAATAAACATCCCAGTTCAAACACAAAATACTCTCTTGATCATTTTAATCCCGTCCCTGACCAAGGCAGAAAAAGAAGATAAAAATGTGATACATGAGCAACCTTTACATGGTCACTTCCTAATTTTCAGGTTCTGAATTTGCATGTATTATGTTAGTTTTAGGTAATTTTCAGTATGCACCAAGAGCTACTTGATGGAGGACAGTTCTGAACTTCTCAACAGGCCCTGACACATCAGAACTCAGCAGAAATCATAATTATGTTATTAGTTTATTATTCTGTAGATTTACACTGTGTTGAAAGCAGTAAGAAATACTGCTCTTAAAATACCTATCACTTTGCCATGATCTGAAAACTTGGTATTAGTTCTTTGACACAAAAACCAAAAAGTTTATTAAAATATAAAATAGAGTCATTACTTTATACTTCATTACTACAGCCTGCAGTGCCAGCATGAGCTGTGACTGTCTATAAATACACACAGCATGCATACATTATTCAGAATGTCTGTGCTACGCTACCAGTATTGCTTAACACTGACCATATGTGCCCCTATCTGAAAAAACAGTTGCTAGAGAAAAGGTTGTTTTTTAAATAGTCCTCAAAATACCTCTTCTAGCCCAAACTTAAAATATGTGGGTGGCTGTTTGCTTAGAAGAAAAAAAGTGTAACATTTTCTTATTGTCCTACCCAAAAAGGGACCAAGTGCTGAAGTCCACAGCAAGGATGTCAGAGAATGTACAATAAACTTACAAGTAAACATAGAATTTATGGTGATAAATCCCTTCAAATAATTTCATTGAAAGGACTGACTCTTCTGGTTAGCTTTTCCTCATCTGCCACTGCAGATGATCGTATTAGAGCCCTATAAAGATGTCTTGCATTTTTAAGCACTGTGCAAAGATGGAAACAAGCTCCCCTCCAAACTTCCCACAGGAGAAGAGAGGGAGGTACTGGTTTTAATATATCCTCTTAGTGGAAGCCTAAAAAAAGAATGTTGGGATAACTTATTTGGTTTTAAATACAGATGTAGAATGGAGTGTGTGACAGAAGATGTAATCCTTGTTCATATGGAGAAATTCAAAGAAAACTGAAACAGGTTGTCAGTTTCTTTGCTTGTCTTCCTACTATGGAGACTCATTCTGATGAATTTCTGCTCCCCTGCTTCCTTTTCCTTCTATCTTTAGCTTTTACCTGAACTACCCTATGGCAAGCTTAAAAAAACAAACAAAAAAATCCTCCTTATTGTACATGGAAGACACAGACAGCAGACTTATTTTGGTAAAATTTCATTAGTTCCAAGTGTACATTTATGCTAAAAGAATGGAAAAGTTTCCTGCATAGCTCATCACATACTCCATTCTGTAGTACAGCTGCAGGCTGATATTTGTCTTTTTTTTTTCTATTATTTAAAGCAAGCTTAATATTCTTTACAATATCAAACCTTCCAAGAGCCTTCCATTGACTGCAATCGGAAAACACAGGAGCATGGGTCATCAATTGTTAAAATAGTACAGGAGCTGACAAACCTGCCCTTAATTAAGGCAGCTCTGCACTGGAAATCCTCACTTTGAATCAGTCAGGATAATTAGGCTTTCAGGTCAAAAGTAAACTGCGCCGTGAAAACAAACATTTGAGTTTGTTTGAAAACAGAATTAGATTTCCCATACTTAAAGGAAGCTCAGTAATTTCTTAAGGTATTAAGGATGCAGGTCTCAGCATCCTTAGATGTTGTAAGAAGCTGTATTTTATTTTATTCCTGCATGATTTGCACAGTACATTAATTTTCAAAGTTTCTGGAGTCTTGTTCTCACTGATTACACAAAAGTTATTCCCATCTGCCCCCTCAGTCTGAAAAAAATATTTGCTTTATTGAAGTTTGAAACAAATTTAGCAAACACGTTTAGAACTAAACTGCAGAAGGGATGAACTTGGGGAGGGAGGAGAAATAAAAACACAAAAGAAAATAATTTGCAATTAAAAATGCCCAATCAGCTTGCTAAAAGAGGCTTTCTTTAGTCTCTGCACAGCACTTCTAAGCAGGCACTCACAGAAAGCACACGTATATAGATATTTACATGGGGGAGGAGGTAAGTTAAGTATTTCACTGTTTACCTCAGAAAAACAAAGGGGAGGGGATGTGGAAGGCAGCAGGAGAAGCTGGAGGTTCCCGAGGCGCCGGGCTGCCGGCAGCTCTCCCGGGAAGGCAGCCCAGGCCAGCAGAGGGTGGTGCTGCTTCTTTAAATATCTGCTTTGCTACGCCTCTCGACTGATTCCGGGAAGCTTGAAAAATAGGAACCACGCGATCGTAAATACACATTCAGGGTGTCTTGCACTCACAGCACGGTCTCTGTGTATTGTCTGTCACCTTGACTGTATTAACAGGCCATAAAATCTACAGAGCAGCATCACCTATTGGAACGAATCCTGTCACTTCCAGTCACTGCCTGCAGCATTCAGGCAGTGCCGAGGATAAAAATCGCTCCAGGGATACAGAACGAGCTTTTTTCCTCATTACTGACTCTTACAAAGAAGAAAAGTGTGTACCTTTGAGGACATGTTATCTCCAGAATATGGAAACAAAAAAATCAAAAAGCATCAGTTACAGAAATTACACTGAATTAAACTGTATTTATACGAGAAAACAAATAATTCCTTGTAAAATTAAGATAGCTGTCTGGTAAGTTTAGTTCCAAAGAATGACTGCGATGGCAACCTGGGTTCAAGCCAAGGCAGGTTATCTGAAGAAATTGAAAAAAAAAAAATTATTTCAAAAACCCTCACAAAGACCACCTAAGCTACATGGTGGTACTGCAGGTTCTACTGCAGTACTTAATCCCACTGTTAATAAATTTTCAATTATTAAACTCCTGTTCTCAGCAGTCTGGACTGATGTTTGTGTGCATCACAGCCACCAGGCCCTCTGGGTACAGCCATATCTCAGCCAGCAGTGACCTTCAGCTGATGGCAGCCCCAGCCCTGGGAAGCACGCTGGAAAACTCCGCATGCTTCCTGCTAGACCTCAGCACTGGGCTTTGTTAGTGCCGGCAACGGGCTGAGAGCTGCTCTTGTGCAATACTTTATTGTGTTTGTCTCCTTTTTTCCACCAGCCTTGCTAAAAATCAGCCCTTCTCTAACTTTATTACACATGCTTTAGGAGTCCTGAAGATTTTCTCTTGGGTACACGGCTGTGGACTGTCCTCCTTTTCAGTCACATCCACAGAAAGGACAATTCTAGAAGGAGAAATTGCTGTCCTCCTTCCTCCCCTGCTTCAGCAAGCACCTAGGAAGCTCACAAAACTTCCCTGGCAGGGAAGAGGGAAAGGCTGTGTGATTCCCAGCCTTTGGCCCACTGTGCCTCATCCATCACTTCCTAGAAGCACAACACTATTAAACAATAGCAGGGAATCCATCCAACTCCAGCTGCTCCTGGGAAGGATGACATGGAGAGCCAGCAGAGCCGTGGAACTCAGCATTTCCGACAGCAGCCTCCCTCTCTCCTTGTGTGCCTCCAGGCTTGCAATTCCTCAAGGGCTCTCTCCCTTCTTTGAGGGCACCTGACACGATCTGGGACCTTTCAAGATCCTCTTCTTCACAGCAGGTGAGAAATGAACATTGGGAAGATCACTCCAGAGAAAGATGTGTGTGACAGGAAAGGGTTGGGAGGAGCAGATGAACAAACCTGGGCAGCCTGGGAAGTGCAATTTGACAGTTCCCTTTTCCATGTGCTCTTTGCACCCACACACCAAGCAGCCCTTTCAGGAACAAGGCAGTTCATGTGAAACTCAGCACTGATTGTTCACATTAAAGGGTTGCTGGACTGGGTCCAAAAACTGCGAAATGGAATGTAAAAATTAGTAGCACTGGCCATCTCATTCAACCTTTTGTTTTCCCTCATTAACAAATACCTGTATTACAAGAACATACTCATTATAAAGAAACCAAGGGAAATGTTCTCAGAGTTTAGTGACTCCAAGCTCTACATAGTCAATAAACTCTTTTGAGTTATGGTATTAAAATGACTGTAATTTACATTTGGATATTGAAAAGTTAACTCAGTATCCTGGTGCATCCTTTGTTAATCTTGGTACTTTAATGGATTTTGATATTTGATTTGTGTTATGTGGACTAATTAAATGCCCTCCAAGGGACAACTAAAAACCTGCAGGAAAACCTGAATATTCATGTTAGAGATGCATGTTAAAATTCCAAACAATGTACGTGAAATCAATTTTTTTAACCTTAATTTGACCAATCAGTGCTTTCCTGCAGCTGTACAAAAATGTTTATTTTTTCCTTGGGCATCCTGGTAATAGAAAAAGTAAATTCCCCTATCTACACAAATCCCTAAGTGTATGTAATTAGAATGTCAAATTCAAATTTGCACATTAAGCTTTCATTTAAAAAAACACAAAGATGACAAATTGGAAAGCACAACTACTAAAATTATTACTAAAATGCTCTCTCCACCACAAATTAATGTAAATCACTTCTGCACTTAAACTATTTTTAGAAGGGATCAGAGCAAACTTTAAAAAAAGCCCAGACTAGATGCAGATAGTGACAATAACCCTGGTAAAGTTGCTTAATCACAAGCCATCTTTCATTATCTCATGCTCTCTAATCACTTCTGAAACAAGATTCCAGATGATGCAACGCACCCAGGTCTGATGATGGAAGAGGTAACACAAAACAATTTTATTTTTAGCCTTCCTCTGAAATCAAAGATGTTGACAGAGTCTGGATGTCTGCCCAACAGGCACTGTGTTCCTGATTTGTTCAGCCAGACAGAAAAACAGAAAGAGGGAACACTCCCAACCAGCAGGTTTGACAGGCAGAGCCCAGGTTTTACACTTAATCCCAGCATAGATCCCATTCAGGACAAACTACACTCCACAGTTTTCCCATGTAAAATCCGCAGAAGGACCAGAAAGACAAGAAAAATTCTTTTCTTTCCATGCACTTCCATTTCTTTTCTTTAAGAGTCAAAGCTGTGTGAGAAGTGAAGAGAACTCTTCATGTGTTATTTTTTTAGGAGCCTGTCAGCCTGCAGTACAGTCACCTTCAGAGCTGGCTCCTGACATGGGGGACTGGGACTGCAGCACCCAGCACTGCACTGGTTTGGGGCTCTAGAGCAACGGAGCTGAATTTTATTAAGAATGGCACAGAGAAGTTATGAACTGTGATGAGGAAGAAATGAGAATCATATTTCCTTTGACAACAGAGTCTTGTACATGATCCCAGAATCTCCAGAAGCTGCTCTGTGTATCCCTCCTTCTCTTGTACTGTTTGTTTAGAGGTCCACTCAAACGGGAAAGGAAATTAAAAGATTTGTTCATTGCTACAGAACATCCTCTAAACCTGTATGAATAAACAGTCCTTAATCTTGGCGTTGCTGTGGTCACTCCTGCCTAAAATTAATGCTTGCATTTTTATAGCCATTTCCTTTGGGCAGCTTTTATTATATTGGAACTTTTAGTATAAGAAAATATTCCAAGTTTATCATGAAAGCACGGTTACTTTGTCTAGTTCTAGGTGCTTACACAGAGACAAAAACCAGCAATCATTGAATTATCTGGACTTGACAGGTAATCTTAAAGGAAAGAAGAACAGTGGAATGCTGTTTCCTTCTGTTGACGTATGTGAACACAGGTATCTGCTTGGTGGTAGGGAACAGAGGAGGGAGCTTTCAGATAATTCCCTCATTTAACAGAAAGCACCCAAAACATTTACAACAGAAGAAAAATTAAAATTGTTCAATTAGATTTCAAACTGTTCCACTTTCAAACAAATAATTTCTAAATACTTAGAAACTGTCAAGTATGTGAGTATACCTGAGTAAGAGTTCAAGTACAAAACCAGGGAGTGTTATTTTATTATGCCATTAATATTTATTTTTTATTATTTTATTATACCAAGGAAGACAAAATACGAACAGTGGAAGTGGACAAGCCCACGTGATGTAAGTCAGGAAGATAAACTCCCCAAAAAACAAGTTATTGAGCTAAAAAAAGAAAGCTCCCATTAATGCACAACATATGAAACATCATAGCTAAGTAAACATTCACTTGCTGCACAAATCACTAAAATGCATAAGCAGGTTCAACAGCAAAACCCAAAACACATGATCTGATTAAATGCAGCTACCAGATACAAATGTACAGAACAGCAGAGAGGAGATGCTGCTTCCTGAGCCCTTTCAATGAGCAGTGCAGCTCTAAGGGATGTGCTCCACATCCTGGGATACAGCAACAGGCAGAGAATCCAACCCCCAGAATTCCCCCATCTATCCCACAGCCCTTCTGCTTAGCACCATCACAAAAGCCTTTCCCTTAAGTTTTCTGTCCTTTTAATCAGTTTCTTAAAAACGCTTTAATTATTGCCTTTGGTGCTTGTGGAGCTTTGAAGCCTGTCACAGAGTTAATATTGAGCATATGAAATCTCTTACCTCCAATATTCTGGATAATTATTGTAGTTGCAACAAGGACCTATAAAAAATTGATTTCTTTAGAAAGGGTAAGAAGGATAACTAAAATCATATGTCTACAGCAGGCATAAACCAGATGTGTATTATCTTAAACACCAGATGTACCAGTGATAACAAGCCCTGAAAGGAAGGGAATCTCCTCCTTAGTGAGGAGTTTAACACATGGAAACCAGCACAATCTAAAACAAACATGAAAACAATAATTCTTCCTGAAAACATCACATTTTTATTCTGAGACAAAGCAAGAGTAATATACAGTGAAGCCTGCTGTGCCTAAGAGAAGGTTTTTAAATCACTGAAAACATAAGTGCATTCTAACTGATATCAGGTGAATAAAAATGAAAATTATAATTTATCTCTAGAAAGACAGATAGGAGAGATTTGTACAAGCTCAAGTGTACTTCCTTACTCCTCAATATTTTTGACTGTCAAGAATGTCATTGTTTTTTTAAACTTGTAGAACAGATAGACTTTTCCTTAGCACTTGTGATTATTCATGCTGGACTGATATGGAAGCAAAAATGATCACAGGCTATTAAAATACTTGTCTGAATCCAAAAAAATTGATTTCCAATTGGAAAAAAAACCCTAAAAGTGGCTATAAAGTTTTCCCAACGTTTTCTTCTGAGTTTAGCTCTAAAATACCATGATCATCAGCTTCAATTTTCTTTCTACCCACTGCTCTTCTTGATATAGGACATTTCCTAAGTGAGTGCTGCCATTAAGTCAACTTGGAAAAAAATTAAGCTACAGTAATGAAAAGTACAAATTTGGCTTTTTGAAAAAAATAATTTCAGATTTTAAACGAATTCAAAGTCAGTTCAAAACTAACCAAGGAAAGGAAGAAAAAAAAATTTATCTTGGAATTTGCCATAGATGGAAATAAATAGTTCACATCCTTGGAAAGGGAGAATCAGCAATCTTCCAACAGCAGAATATTTCCATTCTTACAAATCTCAGAAAAATACATTTGAAAGGAAATCACAAGGTTGAGTAACTGCTCTACTTCAAGAGTAGTTAAGCAGTAGTTTACTCAAACTAAGCTGCCAGTGCAAGCAAGGTTCTACACTGGCCTGGCAGTATCATCCCCTATGTGTGAGGGAGAAGTAATTACTGCTGCAGAGAAAAAAAGAAAAAAGTCATCTGTGCCTGACTGAAGTGAGAAGTATTCAGGGACAGATGAGAATTCAGAATGGCAGTGGTGAAGCAGAAAAGCCTAAAAATCAACAAGATCAGTTAAAACCAAGGCATTCAGGAAGCAGACCTCAAATACATGACTTAAGAGTTACTGGATGGCAAAGAGAAAACAGTCTGATAACACAATCAGGAGCAGCAAAGCCTGTCTTGCAGGCAAGTTTCCAGAAAAGTGTATAAATATCAAAGATGCTTCAAGCAACAAAGACAACTGTTTCCAGAAAACATCAGTTCACCAGGAAAGCTTGGTGAACTTTGGTTATTTTATCAAAACAACAGCTTCCCAGCACAGAAATATCCCAGTGCTCTCCATGTATACTGAAAATGAAAGGCCAGATAATTTTCAGCACTTAAGGATTACTTAAACTGCAAATTATGAAACAGTATATTAAGAAGAATTTAAAAAAAAAGACACATGTTGACTATGATGTGAAGCTGTGAAATCTCCTTCACTTAAGCTTTTAAATAACAGATTAGACAATCATCTGCCAAGAATGGTTCATGTACGTTCAGCCCTGCTTCAGGGCAAAAGCAGAGTAAGTCACATTTTAGTTTCTTCTTAAGATCTACATTTCTATGACTTTTTCAAGTAATGGCTCATGATTAATGTGTACAGAACAGCTCCTGTAAAAAATAACTGTGTCTTATACCTTGCTATCATCAAGGTTTATTATCTCTTGAGGCTGATCACTTCTTAATTTGATCAATAAATATTGATCCTCAGACTACACTCATCTGCTTATTAATGCTAATGGAAGCCTTACAAACACCTGATAGCTCAGGTTTAATTCTCACTGACATTCAGATATAAGAAAGAAGTCTGTAGCCTGTTAAGCCAAACTCATTTTAAAGAATTTGCATTGTTTCAACAAAACATTAAAATCACACAGGTGTGTGGTAAAAACCTGTTTTCAGTAAGGTGTAACTGGAACACAGAGCACAGAATTCCTAACATTAAATGTGCAGTATTGACAGGCAGTACTTCCTGTGCACCCAATGTTACTGAATAACATCACTATTAGGAAAAAGAGATTCAGAACACACTACAGAAAATAACAGCTAACATTTTGATTACTCTTATATCAGAAATGGTTAAGTTTGGTGGTGGTTTTTTTTTTGGTTCCTTTTGTTTGTTGGTTTGTTTTTTTGGGGGGTTTTGTGGGTTTTCTTTTAATCATGAGATAAAACAAGTAAGAAACATTCATGTGAAGAGCTTATTAAACAAAAGGAAACAAATAACATGCATTCTATGTACTCTTAGCTGTTCCTATTGTGGAAATGACATGAAAAGCCATCCTTTACCTTAGATCCCTACTAAATGCTGAAACACCAACAGCAAATCCATCACTTACCTGTCCATTAACACTTTTACAACAGAGGCAGGACTGGATCAAATCTGAACCTTGAGCCAACCTGACAACAATGCCAGGGAGCAGATTTGTACAGACAACCAAAAGTGAACACTCTGACAGGAAAGCAGCACAAAATCCTGCATTTAAGGAGTGTAAATTTAACTGAAGTTGGGCTTCCACAGAGCAGACACACCAACTGAAACCAAGATAAAAGCTTCAGGCTGTAAAGGATTTTTCAGCATACTATGGTGTCAGTAAGACACTGTTAATTTCATTTATATCTCTTTACTATGCAAAGAACATTTGCATATCAGAAGCATGAGACCAAGAAGAAAAACAGGTAAGTAAGAATACTCACCCTTCCAGTTGATCCAAATGCAAACAGGCCAAGGTCTTCATAAGAAGTGACAGCTGTTGGTAAGGGGAAAAAAAAGCGCTAAAATATCTCTAACTTGAAAATCTTGAAAGCTCTTCAAAATTTTTGGCCGAAATATAATTTTTGGCCCTTTTTTCCCCTTTTCAAATTAATAAAATTCAGAACTAAAAGACTATTTCATAGTCTTTTTTTTTTTTACTTCAAAATAGCTTTTATATTCACCTGTACTCCTGCTACAAAATACCACTCTATGCTCAGAGCTCTATTCAGAGACTCTTCAGAAACTCAATTGAGTATTTGCAGTTCCAATATTTAACATATAATAGTAGTACATTAATGGCAAATTGCCTTCTCCCAAAGATTTTCTTTGTGGTGAAGAATTATGAAATTAGCATTAGCAATTAGATATAAGACATTTCCATATTTTATTTCTTAAAACAGCAGATTTTTTAAAATTAGGATGACAACAGAGGATCCATTTTCATCTTTCTACAAATATAAACAGTACCATCTTTCCAGCTTTTAAGAACTAGGCCCTATCTATTTTCAAGAGAGCTGAAGGTAAACACCTTCTTTGGTTGAAATCTATTATTAAAAAAACCCAAAAGAAAACCCAAAGCAAAACAAAAATCCTGCCCTTACCTGCACCCGACTTAGATAATTACATTGAAACAGCCTGTGGTTTCCTGTATAATTTTTCTGGGTTTTAGCTGAATCTCACTTCTGTTATTGCTGGTAACTCAAAACAAACAATCCCTTCTCAGAGAGAAGGAAGTCACATTAAAGCCTTTCATTGTTACTCTGTATTTTGTTATTATAAACTCGAGTAGTATCAAAAAGATGAAAGTTTTTTGAGAAACACCACTCATTTCTTGGGATATAATAAAACAGCTGTGAATGCCTCAGAGGGTAAATTCAATCTCAAACCCTCATCATTCTGGGCTGTCAGGACACTTGGGTTTCCCTTCCTTGGTTCTGTTTGGTACAACACTGCTCCTGTCACCTCTTAATTGAGGCCCAGCTTTGCAAGCTGAGCTTTCCACACCTGAGTGAAGCCCCATCCTCTGAAGTAAATGACACAAGACCTGGGAGACACAGGCACCCCACAGAGACCAGATGACAGGACTGGAGCCTCAGACTGGCCCAGGCTTAGGTGGTTTTATTTCATTGAAGCTCTGCACACAATCAGATCAATGCTCCAGAGGGGGAAAGCACAAAACATAAACAAACAAAAACCAAACCAAACAAAATTTCATAAATTTTCTCATATGATTTTCTCAAGGGCAATGTTTCCCATTCTGCTCTTCTGCAGACACCAGCACACTATGACAATACAAATGAAATAACAAAATTAAATGAGCCAGAGTGCTCAGCATAAACCTGGACTATCTCTAACAGATATAATTAAACAAAAAATACGTCTTACTAGATTTTACCCTGTGTTTTTCCTAATTTCCATCTATAAAGTAGCTGATCACAAGGGGGAAAAAAAAAGCATTTTAGATAGCCATCTTCACTGCCATTAAAAAAACAATCAGTAAAACAGTAAACATATTTAGGAGCAAGCTGTTTTTACCACATGGTAATAAATATACAGCACACACATATGTGGAGTTATCAGCAAAGAGAAGAAAATTTTCTACACAATTCCAAAAGAGCAATATGAAACCTTAGAGTATTTTCTGTAGTAACTGTTTCTGTAATCAGTTTAGTCCTGCAAACAGTGGGAAACCTTACTACTTGATCACATTACTTCTGTAATTCCAAGTATATATAAAACAAAATATTTAGAGCAATTTATATAAAGATAAATAAGGTCTGCCTGATTAGCTTAATTTTTATCATGTTATTAACACTCCATGGAAATTATCCCTTTAAATGTGAAGTATAGTACCAGCAATATTTGTGACTAAATCCTAAAATGAAAAGAAGAAAACAGCCACAAAACTTCAAAGTGCATCCCACTTAAATTCCCAATTCCTCTGCTTTACAGAGTAAGCTTACCCTTTATCAGCCCAAAACAACACAGGTCATACTGAATTAACACCAGGACAAACACTGACTAAACTAATCTCAACTCAACACTTGGGAATATTTTTTTTGCTAAGCCTTTTGGTCTACACAAATCACTTGATTTTGTCAAAGTCCAGACCAACATAAATGAGTAACTGAAGACACTTCTTTATTTTTGAACTGCAACTAAAATGCCTGCGCTTAATAAATCCTGGCCTCTGTTTAAAATAGAATTCTTATTAGTACTTTCTTTTCAGAAGGTGTTTTATACATCATCTCTTTCCTAAATAATAGTTTACAAACACTTTCAACAGTTTCTCTTCACCACCCTTTAAATTTTTCTAGCTTATTTTAGATATAAAAATACTAAACTTTCCTTCCAAAATTTTTTCCTGTGGATTAAGTTTAATACTGTGACACTGTTTACAAATTAATATAGATTTTTTAAAGAAAAAGTTTAATTACCTATTTTGGAATCAAACACATACAGAGATTTTACTTTGTCAAGGTACAACAGGTTGTATTTCACAGCGTTCCAAGGAAAAACTTGGAATCCTAACATTTAATTACTTCAATAGCTGAATTATAGGAAATATAATCTCAAATCCTATTTTAAAAAATCAAAACCTAAAAGGTCATAAATCCAGCAAACCTATCCAGACATAGTTCTGGTGCAAGTCCTACCTGCCAGCATTAGGTGATAACTAATTATTAGTTTCAGACAAGAGAAATTCCTCATCCTGACACTTCAGCTTTATGCATTCCAAAAATGCTTTCCTGAGGTGGACTGTTGCCTTTGGACAAGAACTGAGGAGTTAAAGTCTTCTTGCATATCAGGCCTCTGAGTTCAGAACATCCAAACTCTTCTTACTTCAATAAACTTAAATCCTTAGTTCTCCCCCTCATCATAATTCTTTTGCAAAAATCTCTTTAATTATTTTTTTACTAGATAACAGCTTAATACCACTTAATGCCCATAAAATACAGAACTTTTCAGCCTGAAGTAAGAGGTTAAAAATGCTCTTAAAATTACCTCGTCTCCCCTTATTTTTGCTTCTCATGTACCTCTCTAGCTTTGTGTCTCAGGTTCTGATTCCTTTCTAATAAGCAGCACTCCAAAGGAGAAAAAAATGCCAAAGACTTAATCCCAAATCATCAAACAGCCAACAATACCAACCATAAAAGTAACCCTACCTCTGAGGGGTGTTTTTTAAGAGTGAATGAAGAAGATCACTCAACAGGTGGGGACAGGAGCAGCAGATCTAAGAAGAATCAGGAAGCAATCATCTGAGAGACCAAATGCAGCTAAAGAAAACAAAGCCATGGAGTAAAGAAGCAGAAGCTTTCTCCCATCACCTCTGAAAAGAGAGGAAAACAGATGAGAGGGAAACAACAAGCAGGGAGACTTCCTGCTGTAACATGATCTCTGTGTAGGAGAAGTCAAGGAACGACTCAGTTGTTTCAGCAGCAATTAAAAGAAGCAGGAATTAAAACATGAGCAGATTTGACTGCAGGTGTTAGAATAAACTGTTTGAACTGTCTCAAAGCAGTGCAATTTCCAAGGACTTCTCACTCAGGATCAAAAATGCTCTATAAGCTGCATCTATAAAGCACCACGAGAATAATGATAATCCAATATGACTGAAAAACCTGAAAGGTATCCATTTCAAACCATGGACAAAAACATATGTACTATTCCTAGGAGAATGAAAGGCTGCTATTTTATTGCTCTTAAGCATGCACTGAAAGCAAAAGCACACACTAAAGTAGTGAGGTTCAGCCAGCACCAAAATGATTTTGCTGCAGAAATACAGGATCTCTCTGGAAAGATAAGAAAGGCATTTGGAAAAAAAATTTAGAAACTTAGAAACCAGTCAGTTTGGCATTGGCTTTGTATAAAAAAACCTCAAAATCCTGTTTTTAAATGGCAGATACTAATTGTTAAAAACATTAAATATTTCAAGGCCAGTCAATCAGACACCACTGTTAACATGCTGTCAACTGCAATCTTTATATTGGGTCATGTCTCTGTGCTAAAACTGAGGAAATATTTCAGAGCTCACTGCTAGATAAATCCTTTTCACTTACCAGTCTGAGTGCACATACTGAGCAGAAGAAACACAGAGTAGGAAGCAAGGCTTGCAACAATCAGCAGCAGGATACTGAAAACCACAAAATAATCACAATTAAGCACTTTTACAGTACAATGCATTTTGAGCTTTAAGAATGCCACTCCTGCAAGACCTAAGCTACAAGATTTCCTCATTTTATGGCTTGTATCTGCTGACTGTGGTTCACGTGGTCTCTCATCTTCCCAATATTTGCCAAGTTGCCCTGACGTATGGATTACAGAATGGTCATAACCATGGGTTTGTGTGAGCACATACACACAAACACACATCCTCCAGTGAAGAGAAACCAAAGCTTAGGAAATGGTCAAAGGGACGATTCCAGTGACTTTGGCCCCATTACCCACAGATTAGCACTTGCAATGAGCAGAAGTGCAAACAAAAGCACAAGCTGATTCAGTTTTCAGCCACATATCCATCCTATTCCACAAGGCCCATTCCTGGAGCTAAAGGAGATCACAGTTTTGAAAAGAAAATATCAATCTATCAGGAGTAATGGCCAAAAATTGCCACCCTGTGGCAATTTAATGCAACGTCTGGGTAGGACTTATATTAGGCCAGATCTCAATGACTAAATCAAAAACAGGAAGATCTTAATCAACAATTCTGAAAGGCACAAGCTATTTACTTCTTCCTCAGATTTGCACAGGAGTCTCATTAATCAAGTCTTGTTCAATTTAAACCTACAAGGCGAGTTTAAAAATGAGTATATGTAAAAACTGAAAACTTACCTAAACCCCATGATCCCTGTGTTGGCCATGGCATAGGATAAGCCAAGTATCCCACTGCCCATGATTGCATTCATTAAGTTAAACACTGAGAAAGCAAAGGAAGAACCACGACTTGAAGAACTCTG
>VXAX01003738.1:450088-576948 GCA_013399835.1 Leptocoma aspasia | reverse complement strand
CGGGGCCAACGCTAGGCGTGGCGAATTAGGGGCGTGGCCACCACTGAGGGGCGGGGCCGCTACACCCCGTGCCCGCCCAGCCGAGGGCCCATAGAGGGGCGGGGCGTTGTGGGCGTGGTCACCGCCCCGGCCCCGCCCCCCCGGCGCAGCGGCGATGACGCGCGCGCGCGGCGCGCGGACCCGGCATGAGGTGAGGGCGGGGGCGGGGGGCGCTGAGCGGGGGCAGAGAATTCCCTGAGGGGAGAGCGGGATAACCGGGGATCCTGGTGGGGAGGGAAAGGATGGAGGCTCTCCATAGGCGCCATGGGAAGGTGGCGGCTCTGGCCTCCAGCCAGATCCAGCGTTGCGGGCGGCTTTATCTTGTGGGTTTAATCCAGTACCGAGAAGCGACAGGATGAGAGGACGCGGCCCCAAGTTGCGCCAGGGAAGCTTAGTTTGGATATTAGGAAGAATTCCTTCACAGAAGGGATGATCAGACATTGGAACGATGTCCAGCAAAGTGGTGGAGTCGCTGTCCCGCAGGTGTTCAAGGAAAGATTGGGGGAGGCACCCCGTGCCATGGTGGTGGGTGCTCGGTCACAGCTCGACTCGATGATCCCAGAAATCTTTTCCAGCCTGTTCGATTTTCTGGTTCTGAGAACCACACCACCCGTTTCCACTCCCAGGAAAAGCAGGGGGATGCTCAGGCCTCTGGATGAGGGATTTCTCCCGTGCAGCAGACATGAGGAGAGCAGTGTCTCTCTGAAGGAGGTGTGCTCCGCCGGAGCCCCGGCTTAGGGAAGTGGGCGGCCTGGGACGTGTGCGGGGCTGGGATTTGGGCGGGACAGGGGATGGGAGCAGCTTTGGCAGGGTTTGGGCACAGCAGGTTTGTGAAGGAGAGAGCACACAGCCTGTTGTTACCCTGGAGAGGGGCAGGGCTGACGGAGGCAGGCAAGAGAACTAATTTCCTTGCAGAGCCTCTCTCTCAAAACAAGCTTTTAAAAAAGTCAGAAGAAGTGCCAGTCTCCAGCACCACCTAAACCATCGGTTCCTGCCTTGGAGCAGCCAGTGCCAAGGCAGAAAACTGGGCCCTTTTGGTCTGCCTCTAGTGGAGGAAACCATTTAGAGAAGTGTAATGCCACTTCTCAAGTTCCCATCCTGTGGATGAACTGGGGCTCAGTGGCAGGAACAGACATTACTGATGCTCCTCTGGACATTATGGGGGATATTGCATTTAATTAATGACATTTCTGGCATGCACCTCATGGAGCAAAAATCTTACAGAGCATGGAACCCCTTACGCTGGGGCATGGGAGGCAGAAATCACCAAAGAGTGATCATGACCACTGTTGCTAATAACTGTTTTCTAGCAACCACTGCTTGGTAATGAATTTTACCAGACACAGGAGGGATCCAGACAGGAGTAGGATCAAGACAGTAGAAATCTTTCCATTTGGCTTACTGAGATTAATATCACATTTATTAGAACAAAGAGAGGTCATTGTTTTTTGGCAGGAGGGGATTACCTCGCTGCTTGAAGTCAGTTAACGTTTGAGTTTAAAAGTACATTTGCAAAATAACAGAAATTTGCAGCATATATTTCATAATAAAGAGCTTTACTAAACTATTGTGGATTGTTTGGTACAGATGGAAATTCTGGTTTAAGAGAACAGCAAATCCATGCGATTTGCAACCTTTTAAATGGAATGATTACATAATGTCTATAAAATGAGTAATTTCTCTTCTAGGACTTTGTGGAGATTGGGATACTGTGCCAGACTACTGAAAACTAATCATTTTAGGACAGCTGCATCAAATACATCATTTCCAGCAGTTTGGATGCTATTGGCACAACATTCTGGCAGAATACCTGGGCTCTTTGTAGTAGTTAAAAAAAATACTTTCTTCACAATGCCTGAAACCGTGGAGGATAAAACTAATGCAGAACTGTATTTGCCACATCCTGGAGTGCGTGGGATGACACTGCTCAACAGAGAGGCTTTCAAAAGGACAGTGGTTGTTCCAGCTCTTAAAGTCAAGAAAGAAATTGTGCATAGTGTGCTGAAGTCCCTAAAACAATCAATACTGCAGCGTCCTGGCCTCAAGCGGGTGGTGGAGGATCCAGAGGATGAGGACAGTAGATTTGTTATCCTGGATCCTCATAAAGTACCGGAATTCTCATTAGGAGAGTCAGAGCAACAGGTCCTGAAACAGCTCAATGTCCATCCTGAGGTGTCCAAGTACCACCTGGAGCTGACCTATGAGAATTTCAAGTCGGAGGAGATCCTGCGAGCCGTCCTTCCCCAAGGTCAGGAGGTCACCTCTGGATTCAGCCGTGTTGGCCACATTGCTCACTTGAATCTCAGGGATCACCAGCTGCCCTACAGACACTTGATTGGTAGGTGAAGCAGCTCCTCTCAGGAAGGTGTTTGTGTCATTTGTGGATTGTTAAAAAGTTACTGTACTGCGGGGCACAGTTCTCTCCTCTCACAGTGTGGTGCTCTCACTGCACTGAGCCCTGGGCCAGGGTGAAGTGTGTGCCTTGGAAAGGTCACAGCTGCAGCCCTGAGTCACTAGAGGGAGGTTGTTCCAACACACACTGAACTTTTGTCAATGTAGCTGTAAACAGCAGGTTTGTTATGGCTGTTGTAGAACATTAAAAGGTCCTGGTCCCTTAGCCATAATTATTTCTCACCCTCTCTTTCAGGCCAGGTTATAATGGACAAGAATCCGGGAATCACCTGTGTAGTGAATAAAACCAATATTATTGACAGCACATACAGGAATTTTGAAATGGAAGTGCTTGCTGGAGAGAACAACCTGGTGACCAAGGTACAGGCTTTTTCCCCCTGGTATTTTAAACTTAATGTGCTAAAACCCAAACCAAGCCTTGTATAGTGGCTAGTACAGAAATTTCAATCTCACCAACTTTGCAACTTAGGCAACATTTTGCCTTTGCCTTTTTCCTCTCCTGTCAGCAGCAAGACAAACCTCCTGTCTCCTCTGCTCTGACATTTATCAGGTGTAATCACTGTGTAACTGCCAAGTGTTCTTCACGTAGGGTTTCTTGTCTGTACATGGAAACTTGGCCACTGCTTCCACAAAAATATTTTCTCTTATCTGTTAGCAGCTTTATACTTTCAAAGGAGAAAACACGAGATTACCAAATAAAAGGTTGAATAGCTTGGTGGAACATCCTGTCCATGCAGGGAGAAAGCCATTGGATTGTCAAGGCAGCAGTGACAATTGCATATTATGCAGATGGTGTCACCACACACCTGGCACACCATGGAGCTGCATCCAGGAGTGCAGAGACACTTCAGGGTGTTCCTTGCTGGCAAAGTGAACAGTGTGGTGATCTGGATCCCAAGTTACTGTACTTTGGAATCAGACAATTCCACGTGCTGGTGCAAAGAGAGTATTGTCTTGCATCCCATTCTCATCTGAATAAATACTGTTCCTTTTCAGGTCTGTTCTTAAGATAGTGGTCATCCCAAAGCTTGGGTTTGGATCAGCTTCCAGACTCTGTCACCTTGGGAGATGAAATACAGTATTTTTCAAGCTGCAGAACTGGCTCCCAGTGGCTTTGAATTTGGCTGACGGTTCCTGTTCTTGGGCCTATCATTCTCAGACGCTTATTTACTGTGTGCACTCCACAAAGGAGGGCTTGAGGCATCTTTCCAAGCTCTGCTTTCAATAAAGGAGTTGTCAGCCAGCCACAAAGCTCTTGAAAACTCAGATTTTTTTAGGGTCACTTTAAGTTGCTGCTTTATTTCCACCTGGTGATTGAGACCTACATAAAGCCAGCCATCGGGATTGACACTGGGGACATGGCTGTTTCTGATGAGTTGATCTGTTGATTTAGGATCTGTTTATTTGATTGCTTAGTTGATCTGTTTATTTAAGATTCATGTGTGCTACCAGTGGGACAATGCTGATGTACACGTTACCTTTCGAAAAGGCACCGTGGTTTTTAATTTTCTTAATCGGTGATAATGCTTAAATCTGCCTGCCATTTAAACACAGAGGCTTAAGAAAATGTTTTGGACTTCCAGGTCAAAGAAAATAACATTTCCTATGAACTGGACTTTTCCAAAGTGTACTGGAACCCACGCCTGTGCACCGAGCACGGCCGCATAGTGGAGCTGCTGAAGGCCGGCGATTTCCTCTTCGACGTCTTCGCTGGGATCGGCCCTTTCGCCATCCCAGCGGCCAAGAGGAAGTGCCGAGTGTTTGCCAACGACCTCAACCCCGAGTCCTACACCTGGCTCCTGCACAACTGCAAGCTCAACAAAGTGGACACCAAGGTAAAGGCATTCAACATGGATGGCAGGGACTTCCTGCGGGGGCCGGTGAGGGGGGAGCTCAGCAAAGAGCTGCCGCTCCTGAAGGAAGAACAGAAAACTGCTTTCCACATAGTGATGAATTTGCCAGCTCTGGCTGTGGAGTTTCTGGATGTTTTCAGACATCTCTTGGTCGGGGAGCCCTGCAGCCCTGCTGGCCTTCCCACTGTGCACTGCTATGGGTTCTCCAAACACAGTGACCCAGCCAGAGACATCCAGGAGCGGGCAGAAGCTGCGCTGGGAACCTCCTTGGCTGGACGCTGTTCCACTTTCCTGGTCAGGAACGTGGCACCCAACAAGGAGATGCTGTGCCTCAGTTTCCAGATCCCAGCAGATGTGCTCTACAAGAGGCCCTGCCCTGATGAAGGTAAGGAGCAAACCTCCCATGTGGCATTGGGATTTCAGGCTGGTCCCACCTGGTCAGCCCCGTGGGGGCCACTCCAGGCGTGTGACAGCAGTGTGGCTGTGGCACTGAGCACGGAGGTGGCCGGCAGGACCGAGCGCCTGCACGTGTGCAGCAGCTGCAGGGCTTCCTTGCTTTGGTAACAGTAGCCTGCTCCTCTGATCCCAGCATGAGCCTCCCCAGAAAAATGGTGGACTGGACAGGATCACCCCACAGGCCATAAACCAGACCTTTATGCCTCAGGTTGTGCATTGAGGGAGGATGGGGACTCAGTGATCCTTGTGGGCCCTTCCAGTGCAGGATGTTCAGTGGCTCTGTGATCTAATGCCAAGCACACAGCTCTGTTAGCTCAGTCCTTCAAAACTGGAGCTGTGTTTTTGCCCAGATCCATGCACTCCCAAGGGACTGGTCCCAGCTCTGACCTTCTCCTTATGCTCACACAGACTCAGTGAAGTCCGGAGTCACCACATCAGCAGAATCAGGTTCTGTACCTGATTGAGTTTAATTGAGACATAGATACCCTTAGAGATCTTCAGTGCTGAATTTGGTTGTTTTGTGGGTCTTTTTTGTTTATAATTGGTTCATTTAAGAAATTGGTTGGTTTCCGTGATTTTGGGCTTTGCACTAACTGACAAAGGGAGCAGAGGGAGGCTCTCAGTCTGCAGTTACATGAACTGAAGGAAAGGAGGTTTTTATAAAGCTTTAATGCCATGAAACTTGTTTTTATGCTGTTGTTGGGTAGCACTGAAATGTAGGTCAAAATGTAGCTCCATACAGGTTTTTTGAAAGTCTTTTTTGGCATTCAGTTAAGACCCCCCATTATTGCTCTAAGAGTTTTCATTTGTGACTGTTAATCTTGATTTTAACTCTCATCTCTTCCTGTTAAATCCCTTAAGAGAGCTCCCTTTTCCAGAGCTTGTGGTAGGTCAGTTTGTTTACTGTACATTAAATAACTTACTTTTTCTAATCTTTTCCAGCAAAACCAGCCTCGAAACGTCTGTGTACCAGCCAAGAATCTTTGGAAGAGAAGGTGCTGAGTTGAAGACCAGAGCTATGGTGACTACCTTAGTTTATATAAAGGATATTTGGGGTGTCTCTGTTTTACCCCTTGAGTTATAAGGAGCAGACCTTATAGCAGACCTTATAACAGCAGAGTGCTCCCATTGAGTTGCAGCTTTCTTTTGGGAGTCTTGCTTCCTGCAGTCACCTTTTCTTCTCATTGTGGGATCAATTGAAATTGTTATTAGAAGAAATTAAAACTTTATTCTCTTGTAATAAATGTGTTTTGGTACTTCCCTGATCTCTATTGTTTCATGCCCTGTGCTAACTCAGTGGCAGGGCCTGGGGTAGTTTTCTGCTGTAGCATTTTGTTAATGTGCAAGTTGTGGGGAGAACAGATTTTTGTCTTCTTGGGTCTAGGAAGGTGACTGGTATAACCCCTGTCCTGGATTCTCCCTGACAGATGTTTTAGTTTCAGAATATTGGATTACGGCTAGCAGATGCACAAACAGCTCTTGTGTAAGCAAGGTAACCTTTCAAAAGCTTAACCTGAAATACCAAAAGGGCCAAATAGCCCAACATCCTGAGGTTTTGAGCAAAAAATTCTTTTTAACACCGAGATTTAGTTAGGGATTAGCTGACCCCCTAACTTTGTGATTGCCCATGGTTAGAGCCAGAAAGACTTTAATGTGTTTTGCAGATGAAGTTCACGCTTGCATTGCAGTTCCAGGCTGAAACCAGCACCTGAAAAACAGTTCTGTCCTCCTGAAACCGTGTCCTCCCGTGGCTTTTGTGCCTCTGCCCTTTCCCAGCTCTCCCCACCTCTGCCTGCTCCCCTGCTGCAGTCCCTGGATGATCTTTCTGGCTGGCTGTTTGTATTCTGCAGGGATTTGAAAAGCCTCTGCCTTTGATTTCCTTTTCTTACCCATCCAAACTATTGTTGGGCAATGTCAACCACAAATAGTTTATTTGGCCAGAAAACTCGGCTCGCCCTCTCAGTTTCAGATATTTTCCCTCAGCCCAAGCTCCGAGCTCACGCCCAGCAACCAGATGTCTGTCACCCTCCTGGCCCTGCTGCTGTGGCTCCAGCCCTGAGCCTGCAGCCTGCTGCATTTTTGGTTCTCACCCAAACACCACCAAGGGCCACGGATTTGTTTTGCTCGTGGCTCCGTGGGACGGCCTTTCCTTCCCTTGGCTGCGCAGGCGGCGTTTGGAGCGAGCCCTCGCAGCCAGGTTCCTGCAGGATCCCATTTATCAGTCCCCAGGGAGGCTGTCCTGACTCAGCTGGGTATCCTGGCTCCTCCCTGGCCTGCACTGAGCCCGGGCACTCCTGCTCAGGCCTTTAACACCAGTCCCTGCAGCTCCAGCCCGGGAGTGCTCTCCTCCCAGTCACTGCTGTGCTGGGATTCTGCCCCGGCCTCGCTGCTGCTCCGCTGCCTGTCCTGTTTCCTGGCACCTCTGCTGCTCTCCAGCTGCTGCCCTCTGCCTTTCCATAAATATCTGAAGGCAGCTCCTGTTCTCCAGGGCTCCCCACAAACACTGCTGGAGCCCTCCACCACTCTGCAATGGTGCAGCCAACCTGGGATCCCTGCCTGACACCGACTGCGGGTCCCTGTGACTTCACATTCAGGGCTTGGCACCACTGCACCAACCAAAACCAGGCTTTGATCACCATTTCTGGGCCAAGCCTGTAAAATATGTAACTCTGATTTTCACTAAAGCGTCCCAGGGCAGGGAAGGATTTGAAGTGGTAAAAGTTTTTTTCCCTGAAGGACTGAATGCCAGTGTTATTCCAGCAGCATAACTTCAGTTGAAATACCAGTCTAGCAGATATATCACTATACTCATTACCACGGGTTTTCCAGCTTTCTGTGCAGCTGCCAGTTCTGTGTACAAGAAATGACATAATAAATAATAGCCAAGCTACACACAAGTTAATGAGTGTATTGAAATTATAAATATTAATATGCATATGCAGTTCTGCATTCATTAGAGCATGACCTGGGGCTTTACAAGTGAATATAAAGAGATCATTGGTGAGGTGCATCTTTGCCAGTCTGGGTGAGCCTGGGAGAGGAGGGAAGGATCTGATCTCTTCCTCACCTCTGCCTTCTTCAACATTCCTTGTCAGCAGCTGTTCTGGGCACAACCAAGGGGATTCCAAAGGGCAATGGAAATTTTGCCATCTCCCTCCATTTTCTTTAATAAGAAAACACAAAGTCTGGAATAGATCTCATTCTTCTCTTTATTACAGCTTCTTCTCTTTATTATTTATTTTAGAAAAAGTACATCCATCTAGTCCACTCCTCAGAGCAGGACTCAAAAGCTATGAGCAGGTGGCCTACAAAACATGGCCCAAGGTGGCTGTCCTGAGCAGCTTCCCATCTCCTGCAGTTGGTCAACGTTCCATTACAAGGAACAGGTAAGGAATACAGAAAGGATCACATCAGGTGGCAGGGATCATCCCCAAAGCCAAAGGGGTGTTCCCACCTAAAGAAGCTCCCGAGTTTATGACAGAAAAGTTGCAAATGGAGATAAACAGGAAAAAGCAAACATACAAAAGCAAAACAAACAAACCCCAAAAGGGAACCCCACAATTTTGACTACTTCAGTGACTTTGCTTTGTATCGAGGTTTCTTAGATTGCTTCTAGAGCACCTCAGCTGAAAGACCTTGAGCTAAAGCTTTGTTTTCCAAGCAAAGGTAAGAATCAAGTGACCCATGGAGGAAGGATCCCACACAAGGGTTGTGTCAGCATATTTCCAGAGTTTCTCATCTCATCCAGCTGGCAGGAGGAAAAACCCACTTGTCTAAACTGGGAAAACTAGTTTTATGGGAAGAAAATGTAGGCTTGAATATTGACACTAAATGTTATAATCAAAATGGCATTTAAATGCTTGTGCAAATAAAACCCTGCAATAAGAGTAAAACCACAAACTTTATTAAAGTCTGGCTTTATTTAAAAAAAAATTTACAAGTGTATTTCTTTAAGCCTCAAACGTACACAGCTGAGTTATTCACATCTTCCATTAGATGTGGCTTATTGCTTCAGCCTCCCTCAGCAAAGTGCCACATGACTAACGAGTTTCCCCCTCCACAAGAATGTATCTACCATTTTCCAAAGCTCTGGTGCAGAGGGGTTTGGTTTTTCCCTTTAACACTTAACTGCAGCCGGTTTTGCACCAGAGGGGTGCACAGAGCCGCGAGAGCCGGTGCACATGGCAGCGATCCTGCCCCACCTTTGCTGCCGTGGGTCGCTCCTGGCCCCGCTGGGTGTCCCTTGGTCACAGGCTGGTGCTCCCTGGCTAGCTGGGGTGCCAGAAGAGCCCGCTGAAAGCGTCCTGCAGGGCTCGGTGACACGCCAGGGAGGACGTGTAGCCCCCAGCCAGGTCCTGCGGGGAGGCGGCTCGAACGTGGGTGAGGTACCTGCAGCAGAGAGCGGCGTCATCAGAGCAGAGGAAACACATCACACATCCCTGCAGTTCACAGGACAGCGAGGCTGAGGCTACCTTTTAGGAGAAAGCAGGGAGATGGAGCTGCCCACTGCCCGCTGGACACACCAGGATGCAACTTCCATGAGTTAAAGCAATGACACGCCTTCAGCCAGGCTGCCCCAACCAGCGCTCTGGTGGCACAGGGTTAAGGTGTTCTCTGTCCTCAGTCTGGGGGTGGTTCATTTCCACACTCCCACAGGTCCTGCCAAGACAAGGACACCACCAGAAGCTTTCCTGCATGCCCACAGGAACAGGAGGGTTTCAGCTCTGCCACTGAATGCCAGACACTCCCCCAGGCTGACTGTGCCGGTTGCTCTGATGACCACAGGGCTGAGCTTCCTTTGCTTGTCACCTGTGCCTGGAGCCCACTGACCCTGGGAATTACATCTCTGGGAGGCCACTATCACTTGGCCTAAAGAAGGTTCTAAACTTCCCCATTAATTAAACATCATCACCCATTTGCAGAGCCATCTAATTCTACCTAAACCTTCCAGAGTGTTGAGTTGACATGGAAACACGAGTTGACATGGAAGCAGGAGCCGACATGGAAACACAAACACGCTGCCTGTGCTGGCACTGCCACTCGTGGCTCCCCTTGGCTCCTTCCAAGGGCTCCACCCCAGCCACACACGCTGAGAGCTCATTAAGGGATGGCTTCATCCCACACTGCAACCCCACAGCTCTTGCACCCCATGACACAAGTACAAGACAGATTCTCCACTGGTTCTGGACCAAAACCCCATCAAACAGACAGATCCACAGCCCAGCAGGACCAGCATGAGAACCATCTCCAATCCTGACCATCAGACACAGCCCCATAAACACAAAGTGCTTTCCACTGGGGCCAGCTTCAGCCGCTGTTTTGATTCCTCACTTGGTACATGTTGCTCCTGGGAAGGTTGAGTCATTCCACCTCTGGCTTGGCAATCCAAGCATAAACTTGCAAAACGCACACAGCCTTTTATAATGTTATCCCAAGAAACCTAAAACAGCTGCACTTTTGGCAGGAAAATACAGGACCACCAGTAAAATATCCAAAACAGTTGCATCTTTTAATTTATGACTGTACACTGTTTCCATAAAGAGTATATAAAACAGGTCAGATTTTATAGGTAAGACATAATAAACAGTCATACCCATTGATGCCATAAAAGCATAGAAAAAGAGATTACTGAGAAATGATTAATTACAATTTTAAAAACTGTGCTTCTTGCACCTAATAACCACAATGCACAGACATGAGCAATGTTTCTGAGGGATCTTGGTGAGATGCTGAACCTGAGACTGAATTTACCTCCTGAGACCGAGTTGAGGTGTTTTGTACCAAGCTGTGACAGAATCTGGCCCTCACTGCCAGACACTGGTTCCCATCAGCACAGACACAGGCAGGAGAGCACAAAAAAGTAATAAAATAAACCCTTTTAATAGTGCTCAGTCCAAAAGAATCTACAAACACAGCAACAAAGCTGGTCCCATCCCTTAATTTGCAAGGGGGGGTGGTCTGCAGAGACCTCCTGGTTTGTGGCAGAACACATTTTATGGGTTTTAAATTTTTTTAACATTCTTGTTACTTGTCCCTTAATATTTTAAGAGGAAGATCTCATCCTTCCCAAAGGACTTATAAAACTGCTGTGGGAAACAGGACCTTCTTTTCCCAGCCAGGAATGATGGGCACTGACAACAACAAATAATTTCCTTCAAAACGCTGGTGTGAAACCACCTCTACTCTCCAAAACAGAAAGTCTTATAAAAATCAGTTCCCATATTGGATTTCACTTCTATCATATTTATTTCATTGCACAGCTTCATTTTCCCCTCATGCATGAAACAGTCCAGTGAAAACGGGAGTATTTTACATTTCAATATTAACAAAGGTTGGTTGTGTCTTTCTCATTACTTTTCTTATCTTCCCTTACTTATATATCACTGAAAGGAGAAAAACAGAGTCTATTGTTTCCCTTTTTCTAGGACATCTGAAATTGGAGCATTAGTTTCATAAGACAACCTGACTTCCAGCCACTGCAGCACTTGTAGTTAATTGGGAGGTGATCTCTGAAGCAATACAAAATCATTGCCAAAAAGGCTCCCATCGACTTTTACTGCACAACCTGCCCTAATTCTCCTTACTCCTGTGAAACGAGCACAGCCCGCTGCTGGCTGTCAAGTGAGATCTTTATTTTCTTGTTAAGTATCTGACCATAACTGCTCTTGACCCATTTAATTACTGTGGTACACCAGGCAATTGCAAAGAATCTGCCACGCTGAAGCCACACAATGAGAAGCGAATGTTTTTTGCCGGCTT
This sequence comes from Leptocoma aspasia, assembly GCA_013399835.1. Classification (NCBI taxonomy): domain Eukaryota; kingdom Metazoa; phylum Chordata; class Aves; order Passeriformes; family Nectariniidae; genus Leptocoma; species Leptocoma aspasia. The sequence continues at coordinate 565,429 of VXAX01003738.1, read as the reverse complement.
TTCCTCACCGGTCCCCATCTGTGCTGCCTGATTCCAGCCATCCCCTCCACAGGAGAATCTCTCTGAACTGGATTCCTGGGGTTTCTGGCAGAGGTCAGCACATCTTTTCATGTACACCTTTACAACAGCAGCAGGAAGAAGCGCTTGCCAAGTTTTATTTCCAAAAAGCTGAGCTCCGTTAGGTCTTGGGACCTGGAGGTAATTGCTCTCACTAGTTAGCAAATTCCAGCACACTGGGTCTGTTTTTCATAGGTTTATTTTAAGTACCTGTAAATCTTATAAGCAGAAACCAGGAAAAAGAGGTTTGCTTTTTCTGGTGCAGAGTTTTTTAATGTAACTTGTTTTTACTGAGGGCAGACTAAACTCTGAAGTTAAAAACAGCCTGCGCTATTATTTTTGAGCAGGGCTAAAGGGCTGTGTGCCCCCTGCCCCGCCATTTCACACTTCCCATTCCCAGCAATGCCTATGCTCTGCTTCAGGCTCTGCCCAAACAAGCCCCCTTTCCTTGGCTGCAGCCTTTGGATGTTGATCTTCCCCATTACCCTTTCACGTCAGTTAAAACACGTTGTATTTTGTTCTTCGTGAGCCTTGGGGGGCTCATTCCTGACCTTCAGTTTCTCATCACCATGGAGGGGATGGGAGGAAAAAGAAAAGCAAAAAAACCCCTCCTGTTTTCAAGGAAAGAGGTGTAATTCACACTCAGTGTGGAGGCTCAGAATCAAGCTAGTTGCTCCTGGGAGCAGGTTTTCTTCATGTTTTCTCTTTTCCCAAGGCTGTGTCACAACCACTTCACCAGGACAGGCCAGGACCGTGGAGAGCTGCGCAGGCTCAGCGTGGCAGTGGATGTGATTCCCCTGTGCCTTCCCAGCAGGGCCCAGGAGCCCCAGTCCCCCTGGCACTGCTGCTGCTGAGAGCCAGAGAACCCAAGAGCAGCTCAGCAATGCTCAGGGCCACTGGTAAACATCCCCTCACTGCTCAGCAGGGTGGTCTTGTTCCAGAGAAATTCGGGAAGGACGTCAGAAACAATCAGAGAGAATGGAGAAACAGCACAATCAAACCTGACTAAAATAAACACCAATCAAAAACCAAACAAAGCTAAAAACCCCCACCTAAACAAACAAAAAAAGAACCAAACATACAACCAACAAGCCCAAATCACCTCACTATTTGTCCTTTCATCCACCCAACTGAAAGTACCAGTGCTAGGGATTATGTCACACAATCTTCCCTGCTGCCCAAGATAAATACACTCCCAGGGGTGATTCTGCAGGTGCACCACTTAGAGATACATATGGAATAACTGTGTATTTGGCATACAGACTTTTTTTACCTATTAGGTATTTTATGGGAGTGAAGAAAAGAAAAATCATTCACAAGTTGTTTGACAGGGGAAAAAAAAAAAAAGAAATCATTTAATTCTATTCCACAGAGTAGATTTACTGCTCATCTGATTATCTGCAGAATCCAAGGCAGAAAGTAATGGGGCAGACATTAGATCTGGGAAATTTTCCAGATTCATCATTTAAATAATAAATAGTGGTTGCATAAAGCAAGCAAAACACTCCAGTCTGGAAAACTGTGTGAAGCATTAGGAAGGCAGTAGCATAGGCTGCTGCATTCCTGAGCCTTTCTGGAGACAGCATTTTCACTGGATTTACCAATCCCTAGGATGAGCTATTGCTGTGTTACTCAGAGGGAGCTGCAGGGACTGGGTCTCCTCAGAGGAGAGAGGCATGGAAGGAACTGGACTGTGTCTGGCCTGGCTTCTGCTGAGGAATGTGTGGCCTGGGTTCCTCTCCAGTCCCTGAGCAGGTACCAACTGAGCTCCTCTGCTCAGCTCTGTTTCCTTTGAACCTGTCAGCTCTACCACAGTCGGTCCATGCAGCCAAACAGAATTTGTTTATAAAATGAGCCGAGCTCATTGCTGTTCTCCATTAAATAGCCCCAGGAAATGCATTTGGGAACAGGCCTTCACTGGGTGTTATTCAAATATGATGTGTTTGAATAACATTTGAATATGTTATTCAAATATAGTCCCTCTCTCAGACTAATATGACTAAGGCAGGGCAAAAATACAAGGCACAAAGCTGGTACTCAAATCCAGAACAGCAATTCATCATTCCAGGGAGTAGCTACAAGCCCAATCCTCAAATAAAAACAAACAAACAAACAAACAGACTTTCATCCATTTTAGCAGACAATATTTGGGCAGTATGATTGTATTTAGATGTTAAACCCACCAGCTATGACTGGTATCAGAAGTTCCTGCTGAACCCCAGCCAACACAGCCTGTTCTGACACAGAATTCAAGTTTAACACAGCCATGAGCTCAGCAAGGGCTCCTCACGTGCCCAAGGTCACACTGCCAGCCCTGACAGCAGCTGGGCACCTGCCACCAGCCACTCCTCTCCTCCACCCTCCAGACCCCACAGACAAAATGAGAGAAAATCTATTTAATAAGTGCAATCACTGAAGGAGTTCTGTTATTTTTTGGGGTTTTTTTCAATGCTTCTCTGTATACAATTGCAGTAATCAGTGTGGATGTCAAAACAGGGCTAAGCATGATGAGGTCCAAATATGACAGATCCCAAGGCAGAGAGATAAAAAAATACATTTTCACACAGATTATGACACTTTATGGACTGAACACAGCCCATAGTGCAGAGGTACAAGGAAAAGTCACTCCAAATACCACAACAGAGTTTGGCTACTAAAAAATCCTGCCAAAGACAAGTGATCCAGCACAGACACCACCCCTGCAGCCCCAGCAATCCCACCTGCAGACAGAAGTGCTGTGCACATTCAGCTTAGTAAGCCAGGCTGTTTTGTTATTATTAATAACCCTGTGCTGCTTTCTGAGGGCTTAGTGAGCAGAAATTGCTCTCTGAGGTGTCAGATGAATGCCAGACCTTTCTCCATGCCACAAACTTGCTCAGTTTCACTCACCCCTGCCCCAGGAACCTGCTGCAGAACCATTGCTTACTCATCACAATTCCCATTTCCAGCAAGGAAATTTAGTGCCTTCAACTTGCAATAAATTCTGCAAAAGCAGATGCCTTCTGTCTCTAATGGATCTCTTTTAGTTACAGTTAAGGATTAAGAAAAAAACATAATTAAGAGTTTAAGCTCCTGGAACTTTTATTTTTCCACTTTAGGTTTTCTGAGTGAAGAACTCTGTTCTACCAGAAATAAACTTTCCCAGTAGAAAAGACAGGAAATGCCCCAGCCCAGCAAATCAATAGAAGAAATATAGGACTCCTAGTGATTCTTTTTAACCTCTTCCATCTGCTTTTTCTAAACAGCAATTTGTTTCAACCACTGTCAGAGTTTTTCAGGGCAGGATTGTGTGTAAACTGCGTGTGGTGAAACAAAGTACTTTAAAATTAAAACAGAACAGGTCTGCCACAGCACACCTCAGCTAAGATGGAACAGGACAGAGTTCTGCTACCAGACACTGAAAGAGGCAAAAAAAGCCTCAAAATGTGATATTAGCTATGAAGCAGCTGTTGCTGATAAAGCCAGTTCTGACTCGAAAGGTAGAAATTAGTGACGAGTTATTCCCCCTCTTTTCCCCCATCCTCTTCTCCCTTATAATGTCCTTTATATAAAGAGCAAATATTTTGCATCCTGGAAACGTAAAGCCACCAGTGTCCTGCTGCAACAGTGACCCAGCAGCACCCTGGGGCTCAGTGCTCCCTCCCAGTCAGCTGCTGCAGTGACCAATAAAGGAATTTCTGAGGGTTTAATATAAAAACTACACCACTTTTCTTTGATGCTTCACATAAACTGCTGCCTCTGCTAATGGTGAAACCCATACATGTTCTGTAAGATATATCTAATGACCCATCTCAGAGAGTTTATTACAGATTACCTGTGAACTGGTGAGTGCAGTCATGAACCTCGGAGTAGAAATACCTTTACTGCAAAGATCCAAAGTCACAGAAGCCCTCCTCAGAGGGGGAAGAGAACAGAATCAGATTTTCCCATACTACTTTCCCTAAAAGCTTCCTCTTTTTGTGATGAAACCCAGAGTCCAGAGACCAAACATTTCCACTGAAAAACTAATACATTGGGGAGTGGAATGGAGAGAAATTTCCTTATGACAGCTGCCTCAAAATATACCTTCAATGCTCCTCATAAAAAAACCTAGCTCTTCTACTGGCAGAAAAAGAGTTTTAAAGGAAGAAAAGTTTTAGAGAGCACCTGGTTCTCCAACATTTTCCCAGCACTGCAATTCTACCGCTGCCCTGTTTTTTAAATAGATGTGAGACCAGACTCAGGTACTTGCATTTATTTAACACATAAACATTTGCTTTTGGAGTAACTGAGAAGGCAGTGCTGTTGCCTTGAGGTAAGATGAAAAGCTACAGAGAAATTGAGATCAAAGGAAAAGGAGAAATGCCTTCCGCCTCCCAGAAACTGATATAATTTTAAAAGAAGTGGATGTTTTAAAGTGTAAAGACAGGAAACTAACGATGAAAAAGGTTTTATAGAATAAAGGAAGCTTTGTACTCCTCTGCCCTGATATGCATTTTGCACATTTCCTCTGCTGCAGGCTGGATGCAGCCCTGGGACAGGACCTGCAGGCACTGCCAAAAAACGAGGTTTGGACAATTGCAGTTCCACTGCAGGGCCCTACCCAAGGAGGCACCACCTTGATACAACTACTTCAATGTAGGAAAGTCTATAAATTCCAAGTACAGTGGATTACAGACTTTGAGACAACCAACTTAAAGCACTGTAACCTGTAGATATAAAAACTACTTTGAAATGGGACATAAACCCCTTATATGGTGCAAGCTGACCTATTCCCATCTTCAGAAGGAACTGTAAATCCAATTACACCTAGTTACAAATGTTAACAAGTCAAACCTTCTCTTTTCACTGAGGAGTTATCCAAGCTAGAGAGTCACATTCAACAACTATTCCCACGTGTAAATGCAGTGCATGTTTGAGAAATACATTTTGCCCCTCATATGAGCCCACAATTCACAGTGGGTGTCTGCATATTCCCTCTGATAATAATCAAATGCTACATTTAATCAGCTTCTCTTAACATTTGATCAGGCAGCATTACTTCAGATGAGGTATAACAGTTCCAGCCTTAGAAAATGTGAATACCAGTGCAAGAGAGCAGCCAATGCTGTCTTTGGAGCACTCAGTGATTCTGAGCTAATGTGGGAAATCTCGAATATGGTTTCAAAAGTTGAAGTGATGACAGAGGTCATCTTGTTTTGTTGGGGTTTTTTTCGTTGAAAAGAAAAACAAACAGCCCTGAAGCTGCTAGAGTACATCACAACTCCACTAAGGAACTCTTAGAAAAAGGAGGAATATCCTCAGCAGGTCTAAGGCAACATGGGTTACAGGTTTCTGTGCTGTTGCAGGGCAGATTCAAGACAGAATTCAAGGATTATCTGAAAGTTCTCATTTTAGCACACAACTGCCTATTTTAAAATAAAAACAGGAAATGGAAAGCAGAACCTGGAAATACACAGATCCTTTGCAAGCAAAGGAAAACTAAAGGCTATGCAAGTTTTTTTTGATCACATGTTTCAACTCTACAAAGGATATTTTATACAAATTCTATGCTGACTTCTCTTTGTTCAGTTGTTTGGGGGCTTCCTCGCATCTCACTTTCCTCCCAGTAAAATATTCAGTTGTTTGATGACTCCATACACGTCAGAGAAGAGCCATCACTGACTGTGCTGTGTAAACACTTTGCTTCTTGCTGCTCACACACCACACATTCCTGCCAGCTCCAAAATACGCACAGGCACTACCATTTGGATTAAATTTTTTTTCCCTTTAAACTTCAAGGATTTCTGCTTCAACTCCTTCCCAAATAGCTGCTTGGATTCCTTACCCCCATGCACTTAGCTCTAACAAGAGGTTAGTGTTTATTTCTGGAAGCCTTGCTCACAGGAAGCCCTCCTTCAGCGCCAGTGACTTCCGTAACTCCAGAGGGGCTGCGAGCGCTCTTGGATGAGCGGGGGCACCTGGTCCCCCATTTGTCATCTTCCCGAGGTCACCCGCCAGCTGTCTGTCCTCTCAACACCCGGCCTCAGCACCGTGCTCACGGCATTCTCCCTCGCTCGGGTTTCCAGGTCTGGACTTCCAGATACAGTAAATCAATCAGCCCCCACAGAAAGTGCTCCGACAACTGCAAGGGAAGCGTTTGAGCAGCCTTGAGCGCACAAGGACACTGCAGTGCCCGCTGCAGCCCGGCTCTGCTCTGCAGGACTGGCATGGATTACACTCGGGAGCACTGCAGAGCTGCAGCCACATTTAGTCTGTGACTAAATCAGGCTCCGCTCGTACTTGACCCCGGGAAGAATGTCATTGAACACAAGGGCCTTTTCTCAGCTGTGATATTGGATTTTTTTTGTCCTTTTCAATGGCTAAAATAACCATTAAGCCACCATTTCTGTAATTGGAAAGCAGCTCTCTTTTTAATGTGTTGTGGAAATGTTTTGGCATAGACTGATCTCCGAATTCTTCATCTTTCCCTCTGTCCTGTAACTCCACTCTTCCTCCCACATACCGTGTTTAGGACAAAGGGCACAAGAAGAACATGGATGTGTTTAAATATTTATTATAACTCTGAGGAAGTTAACCACTGTTCTGTAACTTTCTACCTAAGTCAAGACTGTTTTCCTAGGCTTATCTTTTCTATGTAAGGATAGGGCAAGCTCAGTTTTAAAGACACCACTGTGTCTTTCCCCAGGGCTGGGGGAACGCTTCCCTGGGCTGGACTCTGGCAATACAGCATCCCTTCTGCAGGCAGGAAGGGAGAACACAGCTTTTATTCTGAAAGACAGTTCTTTTGGACACACAAACTCTTCTTTTATGCTAAGAATTCCCTCCTGTTCCTCCTGTTTTTTCCCATGTTCCATACACCCCACTGAGCACCATGAATCCCCCCCAGTGCAGCCAGAGATCCATATTGATGAACTGGGCTTTGGGAGAGCTACATTAAAGAGATTCCTCCAGCACCAGCTTCCATGTAAATTATGGATCTGTAGGCAAAGGGAGCCCTTTCTGAACAGAGCACTCAGTCAGGAACACCTACAGGAGGAGGATGGAGATGCACAGACACTTTTTTCTCCCTCTTTTTAGCACATTTTGCTTGATGCACAGTTCTGAGGCAACAGACGAGGACAGTTGTGATTGTACCACAGAATCACAGAATGATTTGGGATGGAAGAGACATTAAAGATCATCCAGTTCCAACCCCCCTGCCATGGACACAGGGATGCCACTCACTAGCTCAGGACACAACTGCAGTGTCCAGGATGGCTCCAAGCAGACAGGAGGTATTTTAGCCCCAGGAGCACTGGTAAGGACCTGGATTTCAGGCCCAAGGCTGGAAAATGAACTGGCCAAATGCTTTTAAAGTTTTTCTTGCATTTAAGGACTTGCTTTAGTCCCAGCAGGGAAGAACAGAGCCCCTGGCTGACTCATGTATCAGGCACAGCAAAAGGCTCTGCCCCCAAATCACTGCTGACAGAAAAAAATCATATAAACACAGAAAAAGTGGTTAGAATCTCAGCTTTGAAATACAGTTTCCCCAGTCAGAAAGTCAGTTCTGTTTTCACTGTGACACAGCATCTACTGTTCTCACTGAGTAGCAATGAATTCACATCATATGGCAATTCCGGTTTAATATGACTCAAACAAAATAGCACAAGAATTTCTAGAGGGTTTTTAGCTGCTGATACTGATCAGATAAGTAAGCTGCCAAACCTAATAATTATCTCAAATGAAAAGCTACCAACTCTAAGTTATTCATTTCAGATAATAAGAACCCAAAGTTATTTTCTTTAGGCAGAATGTGGAAAGTATAATTGTTGAAAGCAAATATTGCAGTTTGAATGACAGTATTTAAAGAAGATGAGATTCTTCAGGTCACAAGAAGGTGAAAACCAGGTCACTTTCTCTTGCAGCTGACTTGTGCTGTACTGCATGAACCCCTTGGCTGCCTCAGGCTCTGCTTGCTGCTGGTCAGCTCAGCACTTGGGGCTGGTGCTGAGGATCAGGTTCACAGCTCTCAGGCTGGCCAGGCAGAGGTGGGAGGGAGCAGAGAGAGCAGGAGCTGGGAGCGAGGCTTCTCCCCAACACCACGGACGGGTGAAGGATGAGAAGCATCTGCCCCAGGCAAGTGCAGCCTTTGGGCTGAGCTCTCAAACCCCCACTGCAAAGGAGCTGCACAGCCCCACTCTGGGATGGGGCAGTCACAGCTCCCACAGGTGGGGGAAGAGGGAAAAGTTGCCCTGTTCTCCTGAAAATATTTTTTATGGGGGAATGAAAGGGAAAAAAACCACTCCTTCAATCCTAGGCAATTTCCTCCTATCTGTCAGGAGCTATTATTATTTGGCTTAAATATAAAGCATCATTAAGACTATTTTTCTGTTTTAACATCTTAACAATTCTATTGTGAAATCTGGGTGAAATTCTCTGGATTTTATTATCCTTCTCTATTGTGCCCTGGTAGAATTTCTAGAGGGGAAAAATGCAGTGATGATAGGAGATCTTCATTTTACTCTTCTAAAAAGACAATGAGTTAAGTGTCTAAATTGAATCATTCTTTATATGATTTCTGTTGAATTAATTTTAATTTTCTTTCAGTCTAATCCAATATCCTGAAACAGCAAAAGCACAGATACCAAACAGGAGTGTGTTGAATTAGGCAGAACCCCTTGGTTTCACATGGAAGAGAAAATGCCAACAGAATTGTTACAGAGTAGTGACATCCACAACTACTGAAGTTCTCCATGGATTATTTGTTAACAACTCGACTCAGCTTGCAAACTGAATCCCCAAAATCTGTCTCCAAAGAAGTTGTGCCTACTGACTGAACTAATTCTGAAACTGGTGCAGAAAGTGCCTTTTTAAACATTCACAGAAAGTGCCCAGAAATCAGTGGGGATTGCTAATAAAAATGACATTTAATAAATTCTCCTGCTGAGGAGAGCTCCCAGTAACACTAGGTGGCAGAAGGCTCTGTCACATTGAAGACACCTGCAGATAGATACAGTCACAGAACTACTTGAGCTTGATTTTAGAAAAGCTAAAGGGAAAACAGTTGAAAGCAAAGCAGTTCTAAGATCCCATTTTCCATCCACTCTTCCAGTTCTAATTCTGGCTCTGATATCCCCAGTGCACATTATTTCACCATTTAAACTATCCCAGAATGTGAATACACCCTCTAAACCAGAACCTTTAATCACATCTTACTCAATTCAGATTAAATTCTGTATGTGACAGGTGATTCTGTTAAGCTTTTAGGTAACTAAAAAGAAATCCACTGTTTAAAGAAATAAATGGCCACTAGGCCAAATACACAATAAAAACATACACTGTGAGTTACCTTGAAGCAAACTTGAAACCCAGCCTGGAGTGCTATACATTTCTGCAAACACACTTCTGCAGCTGAAAAAAAAAACAACAACCTACAAACAAACTCACTCAAAACTGCTCAAGACTCAGTGTGGAAAAGATCTGATAAAAATGGCAGCTGCTCCCTCATGGAGATGCATTTTCAGCAATACTTTTGTAACTACACACAAAATTCAACTGCTTGTTTCTAGTTTTACATATTTAACCCTTTAAAAAACATCTATGCTCCATTTTCCTTTATTCTGGCCAGTCTCTTTCAACTCCTCTAAGTTTCTCTCTCACCTTCTATAAATCAAATACACAAGGAAACAAAGAGGTGCCCCTGCCCTGGTGATGTTAGGAGGAAGCTGTAAACACGGAGAGGGAAAGGGAAAGCCAAGCACTGTCTAAATGCTGAAAAACAAAAGGCAGCAGGGGGAAAATGACACTTGTGCTTCCTTAGACATGTAAGTTTGAGTTGACAGCAAAGATCTCTCTGAGATGCCCATGGCTGCACTGCTTTTCCACTTGCCAAGCACTAACAGCCCAGACTTGGAGCACTTGAGAGGTGCCTCCCCAAGTGTGGCTGGTGCCAGCACAGAGCTCAGTGCATTGTGGAGGGTTATTTTGCACCTCTAGCCATGGAGGCTGTTTGTGTTTAAATATAGTATATTTTATCATTCACAGTTGTCAGCAGTGGAAATTGTCATCTAAGCAGGAAAAGATGCTGTTGAAGAAACAGGAGGGGTTGGTTAGAAAGTAAAAATTATTTTGGCCGTGACAACTCCTCTCACTGCCCATTTTGAGGGTAAGGGATCATGCCACCCATTGCAAATTGCTGCCTGAGAGTCAGAAAAATCAATAGTAGGTAGGAAAGCCGACTTGCCAAGGCTACAGCCACTGCCAGCAGATTATTAATGCATCTGTCTGCATTCTTTAATGTTTCCTGAGAAGCAGCTATGTTAACTGAAAAGGTGCGACGTGTCACCAGCCCTTCTCATCTCTCCTCTTCATTTTCTCTCTATATTAAAACCTTGGCTACCAAAGAAAACAATCATGTTTCACCTCATCTTTTCCCAGCTTTTCTGAAGTTCAGTTCCTGCTCTAGAGCAATATATACAGTCTAAGTACTACCCCTGACAAGCTGTTTGACAGCCCTAAGTTGCACATCTATTTTACTCCCAGAGCCTTGGAGTTGGTAGGGCTTAGATGGGAAATGGAGGCCAATTAAAATAAACACAGACAATATCAATGCATTCTTCAGAAAGGCACAAGACAAGCAAAATGAAACACTACTGGCTTTTGCCCACAGTTAGAATTCAGCTCATCTCACAGGCTGAACGCTCTGGCTGAGGTCCAGAAAGACACTTAAGCACATGTCTTATTTTAAGCATGTGAGCAGCCTCATTGATTTTTCACTCATGCCAGGAAGAATATTCAATGCGCTTAAAGTTAAGCACATTGTTAAGTGCCTTCCTGGACCAAGGCCAGGCTATTTAGCCCTTGCAAGAGTTAGTCTAGAGAACATTTACCATTATTTTAACTTCTCAGGACTTTCTTTGAGATAAAGTTTTATGGTGTATGAAAATATTTCATTCATACAAGCAGTGACTGGCTCACAGCAACCTTCAGGGACCAAGTATTCTTCCCCTTCCCACATCTTCTAAAGCAGTAACTGGAAGGATTAAAGACACATAAGCAAATATACCAATAAGGAAAATTAGTTTTGAAAGGGAAGCCAGCAGTCTTACTGATCTGGAGAACAAAATGAGCCCCGCACTGAAAAGCTGACAGATGTATTAATTTTCAGTGAAAACTAATAAAGTCATTTGCCAATGTCCCATTCCAGTACCAAGTCCTGTGCAGGAACTTTGAAAAGCAAGCTAGTTGTTGACTGAAATTAATTATCACAATAAGCACACATTCAACTCCATTTTCCCTTCTTCCTTTTACATTGAGTTAAATACAAAATTCAAGGAAAGGCCTGTTAGTGCTTCCTCAAGATGACCTCACCGCATCAGAGCACTTTAGAGATCAAAGGCACGACAAACACTTTGCTCTTTGCTACAACAAAGTGATGCCATTTGCTACATTTTCTACAGACAATTGGATTTTTTTATCTGGTTGGCATTATCCAAGCTCAGTATCATACCCTAAGTAAGAGCTAGAGAAAGGGGTTTAACAGTACAGCTAAGGAAATCTGGACTGGGTCAGCCTCACGCTTCCTCCACCCCAGCCATCCCTCTCCAGGAGGAGAAAAGGGAGTTCATGGGAGCCTGACCATTCCAGTGGGACCAGCAGGACACTGACAATTTGCTCCTCTTTTATGAGCAGATGTACCTTTGTACTTCAGTATTTGTTATTTCCTGGAGAGTTTAAACTCAGTGGTGAAAGTACACAATTGACAGGGGGATACATGAACAGAAAGGCAGTTTAACACCCCATCACCTCTGAAATCCCAGGGTGGCACAGCTCTACCACTCATCCTGTCTCACACCAATGCAGCTCCACTGATTTCATGCTACCAAGCCCACACCTGATGGCAATTCCAGCCTCAGCATCCAACACTCCACTTTAGAAACTGGTGGAGCAACCTCTGAGAGCTCTGGAAAAAGGAACTAAGATGACAAAGGCAGCCTGCAGACAAAAAAGACACTTCCTAGTGGATTCTGCTCTAGAAGCCGTCAATTTGAAATAAAAAATCTCTTAATTTTAAAATATCGTTTTACATATCTTGTTGCTGAGATTATTTAGTGAAATTTTCTCACCTTGCCATGCAATCAGAGCAGGACAGTGACACTGAGAAGGTTGAGGCTGGAAGGGACATAGGGAGCCCACTTGGTCCAGCCTCCCTGCTCAGCAGGGTCAGCTCAGGCAGGTTGCTCAGGGCTGTATCCAGTCAAGTTTTAGTATCTCCAAGGAGGAACACTCCACAAACTACCTGGAGAACCTGTCCCAGTGTTTGACCTCCCTTGCAGCAAATGCATTCCAGTGGAATTCCATGTATTTCCATTTGTGGCCATGACACCTTGTCCTCTCACTGGGAATCACTGAGGAGCATCTGGCTCTGTCCCCTTCACTCCCTGCCCTCCATCAGCTCTTTACACACATCAAGGTCCTTCCAAGCCTTTTCTTCTCCAGACTGAAGGTTCCCTCAGTTTCACCTCACATGACAGATACCCCAATCCCTTCATCATGCTCCATCATGTCCATGTGTGGCACCAGGGATGCCAGGACAGGAGCCAGCATTCCAAATGTGTCCCTCACCAGTGCTGAGCAGAGGGGAAGCATCCCCACCCCCCTTGACCTCCTGGTGACACTGCCTGGCACAGCCCAGGAAGCTGGTGGCTTTTGTTCCCCACAAGGACAGGCTGCTGGCTCCTGGTCACCGTGGGGTGCTCCAGGCCCTTCTGCACAGAGCTGCTTTCCCAGCAGGTCAGCCCCCAGCCCAGGTGCAGCACCCTGCATTTCCCTCAGATTGCTGTGACACCACTTCTCCAGCCTGCTGAGGTCCCTCTCAAGGGCAGCACAACCATCTGGGCCACGAGCTCTGCACTTTGCATCACCTGCAGACCTGCTGAGGGAGCACTCCTTCCACAGCCAGCCTGGAAAGAACAGGGTGCTGGTCCCAGTATCGACTCCTGGGGGGAACCACTGCACCCTGCTTTGCTTTCAAACCCACAAATGAGCAGGTATGTTAACAACCTTAGGTTGTATTGGTTTAACTAGTTCCCTTTCTTTTAAATTTAGGTAGTTAAATAATATTTAACCAATATTTTAATTCATGCAAGAATTGAGTCTGTTTCTGAACGGTATCTGTTGGTTCAACTTGTCCTTAAAAGAGAACTTCCTTCAAGAAAACTTCAAAAATCATTTATGACTTTAGAGGGAGAGACAGAATTCTCTTTTTGAGTTGCTTTAGTATGTAACTAACCCAAATGGTGGATTTCCATTAAAAAATCATTTCTGCAGACAAAATTGCCCCTTCACTTGAAGAATCCAGAGCAACAAGAAAGCTGTTTTCCAGAACTGGGATTACAGCCAGTTTATGATGGATAAACATTGAATGCTTATGGCATAATTATAATGTCACAGCATTTGCTGCCAGAATTACAAAAAATATTTTTAAAATTATGCCCTAAATAGAATGGTGTTTAGTTTAGCTAAACTGAAAGCACACTCCAAGAAATGTGAAAAAACAAACAACATGATTCCAAATCTCAATTATGCATACTAAGGGCTTGTTTTAATAAAAGTATATTTAGTGGCTGAATAAAGTTTCTCAAAAAATAATTTTAAAGATAATGAATTACCGATGTCCAAAAAAGTGTCACATGCAATTTCATCAGTGACTCATGTAAACTAACCTCAAATTTAACCAAACGCAACTGTGATCAATATTGTGTCAATCTGAAAGTATCTGGGGTTTAAGGCAACAAAACCAGATGCAAGGATGAGTAAAAATTTGGAACCCACAAACAGAATGGAGTTCTTGGCTACTGAAAGGTCTGGAACAGTTATACTGACAGGGGGAAGCCAAAAGAATGAGAAGTTTTGACAGTATTGCCACATTTAGCAGGAAGAGAGTCAAGTGCAGGAGGAATAAAAGGGAGCTAGTTTGCTACGATTGCACATTATTTAACTTTTTTTCTTTTACAGATGGCATTCTCCACTTGTGGCAGGGACTGTTCCACACACCTCTGAACTGTTGTACAGTGTCTAGGGATGGGCTTGCAATTATGTTCCTAGGCACTTTTGTAAGGCAAAACCCAGCAATAAACAACCAAAAACCCCAACCACAAAATATGAACACTGTCAGATTTACCAACATATTCTTGAAAAAGCTGTAACAGTTACTGAACAAGAAGGCCAGTTATATATATAGTACATTTGGGCCACAAAAGGACATTTGAACTGATTCTTCCTTCACTGTGAAACAAAACTGAAGGGTTGTGCATGACCTGCCCACCAGTGCTGTGCTGTCCATCACAACCTCACAATAAGGTGACAGAGAATAAAAAGTCATCTATATCAATCCCTTTTTATTATTGATTTTGTTCATCATCTCTTGGCAGTAACACTTCTCATGAGCTGCAGTGGAAAAACACATGAACTGAGAACAAAAATGGGGCTGAGAGGGGAAAAGGTGTCAGAGTGGAGAAAAGGGGAGTTTTATTCCTCCAAACAATAACCCCTACCATGACAGCCTCACTGGCTCCTTCTCCACTGACAGGAAATTTCTGTAAAAGAATCATGTGGTGCTGGAACACAAAACTGCAGAGGTTCATATCTGAGACAGGCTATACATGGGACCAGCAAACAAAGTCAAAAACCCAGTCATCTCCTCTGCCTTCCAAACACGAAAATCTTAGAAAGTGACAGAAACCTGCTGACTCTGACAGAGTTTAAATTATGCCAATATGAAGCCAAAGAAGCAGAACACCTAACACTGGCAGAAAAATAAGAAGCCCGGGACTTCCCTGCTTCACAGAGTCTCCTGAAAGTTTTTATCTTCACAAAACCAGGCAGAAAATCCTAGAGGACCACAGAGGGGCAATGGATTTATGAGGTCTGAGAATCCTCAAACGAAGAGGTAGTTGAGCTAGTAGATTTTATTACTTTATCCTTGAAAGCTTAAATAATAAAAAAGTTAAAAATAAAAATAAAGCATAGCAAGCACCTACTAGAAAAGCAGTGTCAGTATTGTCCTTTAGGCATGTTTCTCTCCACACCTCTGGAAAGTTGTCTGGCATTTGACATAATTGGGAGTAAGAATTTTCTCCCCTGGCAAAGTCAATTAACTTCACTGTATTTGTATCATCTGTCAGAGCCGAATCTGCTCCCTTCTTCAAGTCTGACACAAGCTCCTACACCTACTTGACAGATCAAACAGCTTTTATAGAAATTACTGTGATTTAAAGGGAAGTCCCATGGCTATGTCAAGTCAAAAGCTGCAAGACAAGAGGTGAGTGATTATTCTATTAGTATACACTCCCTGGAATATTAAAATACCGCCTAACTTTGTACTGAAGTTTAACCTCTTTCATGCAATTTGCTATTTCATTATGAAACTCCTTTAGTCTTCAATCACCAGAAACATCTGTAGAGAATTAAAGTAGGTCTTTTTCCCGTTCTGTGTTCTTGAACTGCTTAATTTCTCATATTATTGATATATATAAGCTCCTTGCTGTAACAAGAAATGTAAGAAACTGTGTGGGCCACTGCTTTAACATACAGCCATAAACAGGTATATGCATGTTTATGCACTGAGTGTTGCAACCAAGCTTTTTATCTTAAGGCTACAATAAAATATTAGTGCTCTGTGAAACACCATTCAATGTGATGTCACTAGATTGCATGTCATGCCACTCTTTGGCATCATAAGTCAATTGCTAGATCTCATCACATTTTATAGGCATTATAGCTCAGGACCAAACCCACCTCCCATTAGCTCCAATTTAATATTTGCTGTACATCAATGCATAAACCTCATAATTAAAGGTAGCAGAGGAGAGAAGGGTAACACACACAATGTGCTTAATGCAGTTCTCCAGTTAAAACATGAACACAAAGCAGCATGGTGGGTAATGCAGGAATGAAAACACTTCTCTACTGAAATGCCTTTCCTCGTAATCAACTCTTAAAAGCAGCCAGACCAGTAAAGCAGCCCTCCCAGGTGGCAGCCAGGAACTGGGGGCACTCACTGGATGCATAACTGAGAAACAACATCAAGGTCTCTGTGGACCTACACTCCACAGATTTTTATGTCCCTGAGCAGCAGTGAAGAGCACATCACAGAAGAAAATGTCACTTCTGTTTGGGCACAGACCTATTCTGAAGTAAAACACCAAAGGCACTCGGACAATGTTGAGAAAGGGTCCAACAAAATCTCTCTCCTACCAGAATCAAGCTGATGTTTGTATTGAGCTGGTGGAGCAGTGCATCACCTGTGACAGGCTGTTGATGTGATTGAAGGGCAGAGAGCAGAGGACTGGATTGATCTCTTAGCAGCAGGGCCAGCACTCCAGGAGCTCACTTTGAAGCAGCCCCACACAAGCACTGCATTATCTGCCTCGCCAGCGCTGCGCAGCTTTTCAAAGGCTTCAATAATATTATGGCACATAAATCTGCTAAAGGCTAACCTGGTGCCCTTTGTGAGTGAGAACTTCATGTACTACAAAGGTTCTGCCAGTTGGAGCCATGGAAGAGCAAAAGCCACAGGGGAAGCAGAGCTGGCTCTTCCCAGACCACCTCTGTGCTACTCCAACACAGGCTGGAGCACACGTGAGCCTGGGCTGCCCTAAAAGCCATCTCAAATATAGCCCCACACACAAACTTTGCCACGAGTTTTGTAGGATTTTCCTGTAACTCTTTATGGAGGTTAAATCTGTATCAATGCAAATTCCTCATTTTCTGTACAGAAAACATTCAAGTTTTTCAAGGAAAATAATCTGGTAATATTTCTAGAGGAGTCCTGTGGGTCATCTTTCTGAGTTAGCTATCCTTCTGCTTCAGAACTATTATCCCTCAACCCCCTGGAGTACAAAAGTTTCCACTATATGCCCTGTCTATTTAATGCACTGCCACTGAAAATATTCTACACTGACCTCTGGATTTAACCAATACAGACCTCAAATTTCTTTACCCCAAGAACTAACACACCCCACAGTGACACACCCCAATGAAAAGCTCAAGCTCACCTTTAGCTTTACAACAAAAGCAGGCAGTAATTAATTTTTTTAAGTACCATATTCAAATTAGTTTTCATAGGTGCTATGCAAAAAAAATATTTAAGTATGATTTACACTGATAGATCTTAAGAAGTAAGTGTAAATGGGTATTCATCATCCGAAGAAGTATTTTCCCTGCAGGGATCCCATTTTATCCTAGTGATACTCAACAACTTTCATCTACGATTTCGAAGAAAATATAAAAGTCACCCATTGCAAAATGTACATCTGTCAAAAAATCTGAGGGGGCTGGGGAAATGGATAAATGATTCAAACTAATCTGTGTAGCACTTACTAACGTGGACTTTTTCCAGCTAGAGATTGCTTAATAGCAAAGGCCACACAGCCAGGAGCTAAGAACAGGTCACACAAACACAGCACCACAAATTAATTAATACTGGAAACAACATAGATAATGGTGGCTGACTGACAAAACCTGAGCTATGGTTTCTTCTGGAGGTAAGGAGGTGGGTACAGACACAAAGTAGTATTGAGTAGGGGAATTCAAAATCCACCCTGGTTTTCTGCAGTGAGCTCTCTGAGTGTTACGTTCTCTTTTCTGGGGCAAAACACTGAGCTTCAGCTGTACTTGCTGAAAAAAATCACTGCACTACAGTACAGTACTACACTGCACTACAGACCTACAGAACACCTAATAATAAAAAAGCAATAACAACAAGGAGTTATCACGTTGTAAATATAAAATGATCCATAACAATATCTGCATACACACACAGGTATGCACAAACGTGTATCAATAAAATAATTCCAGCAGAAACAACAGCTTTCCTGGGTGCACAGATCATCCCCTCAAAGCAGTTATTCCTGGTGCCCTAAATCCTACCCTCTGCTTGGAAAAATTAATGGTACCACTGCAGTTTCTTCACCACTTTGTCAGGAAGCAGAGTTTTGGGGAACTCTCATCCTCCCCTGTATCTTCCCTTACTATGTGGCAGCTATTCTTCTGAGAGCACCCAAGCCTTTTATCTGAGGAAAAGCAAAATTTTTGGAAACAGCTCATTAAGAGAGAAATTAATCAATGAGTTTATGTATAGGCTGGAGAAAAGGTGAAGGGAATCAAGGAACACGCATGCTTATTTAGATGTCATTTTCCTATTCAAGAAATTCTGCTAAATTTAGCATGTCTTCTGAATGTTTTATGTTTTCGTTTTTGGTTTGGTTTGTTGGTTTTTTTTTTTTTACACCAGAAGTATTTTAAAGCCTCTCCTTTATTTGTATTTCTTGCTTTTCATATTGTTTTTACTTTCTCAAGGAAACTGGCAGCTGAAATGGTGTTCTAAAAACAAGTCACAAACATTTAGCAGTGTTGCCATTTCAAACACCAGGCTCAGCTGAAACTGCCGTGTGGTAAGACGATGCTGTTTCAGCTGCTGGAGCCCTCAAAGGACAAAAAAAAATGCTGAATAAAACCAAAATATAAGTCATGAGTCAACAAAAACTCTGGGATTTGTTGCAAATAACATCCTTCAAAGCAGCCCAAAATAGAGGATGCACTGCTCTTTGCAGACACCAGGAGCCTGTAGTATCACCTCCACCCAGCCACCCCAGTTTGCATGGTTCTCTCTACTGGAAGTAGAAGTACTTCTCAGAATCTAATGCTGATATTTCAAATCAGATATTTCCATTTTTCAGATAATGAACCAAAGCAACAATAGGAGAAAGAAAAAAACAAAAAGAAACAATGCACACATGCATGAGGAAGGCATGAAATGGACCCATACACTGAGCATTGAAATCTCATCTACTGGCTAGCCCCATTCATAGTCTTTTTCTAAGGAGATAAAAATAGCATTAAAGGAAAATACATTGATTTTCTTTTCTTTTTCTGGTCTTCAATTCCCAGGGCAGACAGCCTGTAAAACCTGCTGCTGTAGTAGATATGGGCAGCTGATTTGAGCAGAGAGCTCCGGGCAAGTTTTCAGCATTTGTTTTGCAACACAGGAAAATCAACCAGCAGCCAAACAGCTCCCAGAAAAGCCAAATATCTATGAACTCAGGGATGAAGAGCCTGCAGCACCAGCACAGGGCTCCACTGCCCACCCTCTGTCCTACAGGTAGCTGCATTCCTTTGCTCCATTTGCAAACATCCCAGAGCCAGGTGAGCACACTCCTCAATTACATGGAAGAGCCTGTGGGCACACACAGTCCATCCTCTGTGCTGCAAAAGAAAGGATCCACCCAGACTGCCCAAGGGCAGGAACATTAAAGGCACTTCTGTAAGGTCTAATCCTGTTCCCACTGAAGCCACTACAAATTCCTCTGCCAGGGCTAGGAGCAGAACTGGACCTGCGTAGAGCTTTTATTTATTTTTAAACCCACCACCCCCAGCACCCGAACAAGTTCAATGGGAATTTTTCTGATTAGCGTTTTGACACCAGAGCCAAAAACAAGTCAAGGAACCTGTGAACTTCCTACAGCTCTTTGGAGAAGGCAGGGAAGGAGTCTGGAGGTGTTAAGTGTGAGAACTCATGAAAATGGTGAGAAGAAAGCTGCACTGAGCCATCCTTGCTGTCATCTCCAGGGTCTGTTATGACACCATCAATTGCTCAGATGTCTGTAGAACTGGACAACACCAATTTTCTATGTTCTTCTGCTAGTCCAAGCTTTTCCAAGGCCTGGATAAACTGAGTAAATACAGCAAAAAAAAAAAAAAAATCTATTGAGCACTTCTGGGTGAGCAAAAAAGAGAGAGAGGTAATAAATGCAAAATACAAAAATAACAACTTCAGTGACTGCTCTTAGACAAAAGCCAAAAGATCAAGAAGGATCCTATGGTCCAAACTGCTCAAAGGCCAGGGACTGCTCAGTCACAGCAGACTCCATTGCACTCACACCTTCACAACAATACTTGCCTTGCTTCTGGGGAGAAAAAGAGCAGGATGCACCTACATCATGGAACAAGGGAAAAAAATAAAAAGGCAAGATATGGTTTCCATATTTCAGATTGTTCGCAGACTCTATATCTGTGGGACTTTTCATTCCAAAATTAACTGCGTGCTGAAGAGAGTCTGGAATAGCAGAGCCTTTATCCTTCCAAGTTTTGAGATGGCCTCAGAGTGCAAAATCTCCTCTCACTCATTTCTGGAATAGTTTTTGACAATTAGTAGAATCAATGACCACAGAGCAAGAAGTCTGCCCAATCCATCAGGGCCTAAATGTGAAAAGAGGGGAAGAGAGAGAACCTTTTAATGACAGGAAGGGGAGAAGAGGTGTAGAATTTTTTTGGCTTTATTCAGGAGCATTTCCTCATGAATTCTGGAAGAGAGTCAGAAAATAAAGATAGCAGCCAGCACTCACCTCCTGCATCTTTTTAAGGGAGAACTAGACAAATGCAGCAGTAGCAAATAAAGGAAACCATAAGTAACCTTCTCTGTGCAAGGCAGACACTACCCCAGTAGAGAGAGTTGGCACAAACCCAAGGTACAGAGGCTGCTTGGTAAATTCTCAATAAATATTAAAAACACAAGTATGCTGATATCTGCATTTTTTCCAAAGTTGATGGAAAAATTAAAGCATGGGTCGATGCTCCAGAGAACAGAGGAGTCAGTAAGATTCCCAGGTTTAGGGGAAAGAACAAAGAGATGGAGAAACTATTATCTTTAATCTCAATTAATGTCAACAGATCCCGGAGATGAGAGAAAAGCACCTGCACTGGAGCCAGGAGCACAGCACCTTTTCCACCCTTCCAGAAAGGCTCACCCAGCTTTCAGAGGGGGAGAGCAGAGGTGCCTGGAATCCAGGCTAGTGCAATGATGCCAGCAAGGCACGGGACCTCCTCTTTCTACAGGTTTCACCCTCTTCTCTGTCCTCATCACAGGTATATCCATTGTTCCTATCATGTCTACAAGGACAGAGGAGAAGGAAAGAAAAGAGACTACTTTGTTTTCCACAGAAGGCAGTCCTCATGCTCTGTGGTTATATATATATGTATAATTTTTCTATGTATATATATATTCCTCTGCAGAGGAATAGTGGAGACTGAGTGCACAACCATCACCAGACATCATTAGGATGTTAAAGAGTCTGAAGCTTTAGCATCTTAGAAGAAACACCACCAGGACAAGAGCTGACTTGATCCCCAAGCAAAAAAAGCTATCCCTGTAAAAATCTGGATTGATGGGTCGTTAAAAGCAGTGACTAAAATATCTTTTTATTTATTTATTTATTTTTAAAAGAAATATTTAAATTACAGAATAACACAACCACTTCCAGGATGAAAGTAACCAAGCATGATGTAGCAAGTGTATTACATCAGCCTCCATAATAAATCTAACCTGCTAATATTTTCAACACTGTATTTGTTCTTGCACACTTTCGAATTACTCCAACACTATTTTAAACAAATCCTTCCACTGAAGAAAATGTCAATATACCAAAACTATTTTTTAAGCTAATGAGTTTCCTTTTTTACAAAGCAATTACTGTAAGTACTGAAAAGGTTTCCATGGCACCTTCCACTTTCAGCTGACAAATATCAGCAATAGCTGGATTTAAAACAAACAAACTGTAACCCCCAAATCAGCAGTGTTTGACTCAAGGAGAAACATTAAATGTTTTCAAGCAGAAGCATTGAAAAACTTATTCTTAGTGAAAGAAAAACTTATGTACGCACACCTGCTTTTCTATCAATCTAAGCAGGAAACCATTTCAATGCTGTATCATAAGTAGAAGAAAAGTGCTTATTAAAACATTAATCACAGTCCATTATAGTCTGACTCCATGCCAGAAGTTCCCATTACATCACTGAAAATATCTATTAACCAAAACCTGATTCTGACAAGTTACAGAAGTGTAGTGTTTAGGATTTAGTAATGTAAAAGTCAGTTTTAGAAGAACAGTTACACAATTGATTTTGCAGTGGCAAGCAACTATAATTAATTGTTTTTGTGACATTTATTACTGCAGTGGGGTTGATTTAACTGGTGTTTCTACTGTAAAATTATTAAAAAATTATTTCCAACTTCATCTACTTTTATTAAACACATTTATTGTGAAGGTATTTAATACCCAGGGCTGGCTAAACAATTTTAAAACGTGCTGGATATACCAGTACATGTAAAAAACTGTATTGTCTTGTGTAAATATGGGCCTTGTTTAGAACCACGTCTCACAGGAAATTATGCCAAATGAAAACCATCTCCCCTTCTCCTCTCCCACTGAAAAGGATTTATGTTTTTACATTTAATACCAGTTAAAGAAACAAAAATATGGTGGTGTTACCTTCAAGCCTGAGCAATAGTTCAGCTGTTAAGTCCCATTATGTTCAAACCTCTGCTTTGTTATTAGAAACACAGACTAACTCAAACGCTTCAGTTTGGAAGAGAGAGAAGTGAACAACTCAATTCTTTCTGGAAGCCTGGCACTGCAAGCCTTGTTTACCTAGAACAGTTTGCAAGTAACTACTAGCAAGGCTTTAAAACCAAAGCCATGAAATTGGTTCCTAAATGTGTGTACATAATCAGCCAACCATTTTAATTGTGGGTACTTTCCTCAACCCCCTGTAAGCAGCACCACTAACAAAAAAAAAAAAAAAATCAGAAATAGCTATAATGTATGATAGGAAACCCATATTATGTATTTTGTCCCCTTGTCCCAACTTCCATGAGACTCTAACTTCAAAAGGCACTGAGATAATAACCTTTAACCTGTCCTTGGATATCTTCCAATTTCAAAGATCCAAAGAGCTCCAGTCAAGGTACTTTTAGGGTCCCCCCTCCACATCCAACCACTCCCTTCCATGCAGCAGCTCTGGTCTCAGTTACCCCTAAAATCTCTGCTGTTCCACCAGGTGTGACAGCCATCAGGGACAGATGCACAAACTGCTGGAATGGAAGGAGCCAGAAACTCCAATTCTTATGGGTGTGGAAGACTTGGATGTTTTTTTAGTTTGGTTTTTTTTTTTAAGGAAACTGGGAAAAATAAAGAGCACACCTGTGATGGGATACCATTAACTCTTCAGAAAAGTTCTGTGGCTCCACTTTTCCCTCCAGTGTGATCTAATCTGAGGCACCACAGGGTCAGTATCAAAATAAGAAAACAGCGACTGCCAGCCCAACCCTTAAAAATCTTGTCATCCATCATTATCAGGATTGAGAACAGTTACACACATCGGGTGAAATTTATCAATGGAATTACTGACTTTGGCAACTGACCTGCTCCTCCAGGAAGAAATCTCTCATTCCTACCACTAAACACTCTTTGAAGAAGCTCTAAGCATTAGAGAATCCTTCAACAAAGCCATCTGAAGGGGGTTAAAGAATCACAAACTACTGCTTCAAAAGCTGCAGAAAGCTTCAAGCAAGACACCCCCCCATGCATCCCTCTGCCATTTAAGGAAACTCATAACTCACCTTTTCAGCCATTTGATACCTGAATAAAATTTTCATTCAGAATGCTGCTTTACAACTGTATTTATCAGCGTCAGAATCAAGATGATGCATCATTTCTGGCTTTATTTTCCTCTTTATGGGTTTATTATGCTGGCTGTCTCTGGCTAAATATTTTCATTTCACATAACCCTCCCTTCTTAAAACAGCACTGTTGAAGGGCTTAGGAAGCCTCTCTCTCCTTCTTTCCACACTTCCTTTCTGAATTTTTATTGCAATGAATTTTTACAAATGCTTCAGAAGGCAAATTCAAATAGGATGCTCATCACCTTTCTACTTCAACTACATCTGAGACTAAATAGTTTAAGATTACTGCATCCAAATAAACCCTTCAGGAGAAAATGCCAGGGTTTTCTTAGACTGCCCCAGAGCAAGTCCTTGTTGTGCCACCTCTCCTGACAGCCAAGCACAGAGGAGGAGCAATGCCCAGATGCTGATGAAGAGGAGCAGCTCAGCAATGGGCTTCAATGAGCTCCCACACACTCCATCAGGCAGACTTTGCTCCCCATGACTGTGTTCCTGCCTCTGTACTTTAACACTGGGCTTAAAGAAAGCATCTGGGGCCTCTGTCCCAGGAAGAGCTACAAAAACTGGAGGACACTGAGGCCTTATTGTTGTTGAAGTGAGAGATAATCAGGACAGATCTCTCCTGCATATGTGAAACATATTGTTTTCCTTGTGGCAACCACACAATTCCCAGTGCAATTATCCATCTGGCTGAGCAGCCAGAGAAGGACTCAAAAAGGGCAACATGATGGAGTGCAGGAGAAGCAAGGAAGGAAAAATGTAAAGAAAAGGAAAATAGTGAGCACAAAAACCACTGATCTCAAATTTACCACATAATTTCAGAGATGCAATAGAAGTCCTAAAACTTAACTTCTACCAAAATACAGCAGCTAAGGAGGAAAGCCTGTGGACATACAAAGTCACAAGAGAACCAGGCATCAACAGCAATATTAATGCAGGGGATGGAGGGAAGGATGAAAGCAAAGAAGGGCTTTCAATAACAGATAAGAACTGTCACAGACAATCAGGTCTTTTTAAGTGGCTGGTAGTAACAAGGCTTTGATTTGCTGAGACACCAAGAGCACAGAAAACAGGGCATTTGGCCCACACAATTGCTGGATGCCTCCTGACACATTATAATCCATCAGCAGACAGCTTTGCCTGACACCTTTCAGCTGCCCACTTAGCAGCACTGCCTCCACACCTGCAGAGACAACTCAGGGTTTCCCTCCTACAAACTCTCAATAATAAAGCCAATATTACATCCTGATTTTTGGAAGTAATTTTAAATATTTACTGCTTGATCCTGTAGCACAGTTTGCAGACAAATCTCCGTTCCGTTAAGGCTCTGATTGATTTTTTTTTCCCTCTTCATATTGTAAGTATTTTAATGAATGTATGATTTAGTATTCTGTAAGCCCACACTACAGAAAGACTATTCTGGAATAAATGGTATAATTACATTTCCTACAGCGACCTTGTAATCTCACGAGTATTTATTCTAGACTAAACAGCCTTACTCAGCTGCCCTGTGTCTGATTGTCGATGAAAGAAGCTTGTTTGACAACTGCTTCGAGCAGAAACATATTTTTTCCATGATTGCATGAAAAAGTAAAAAAACATTGCCAGACCGGTATTCTGAGCACAGAGACTCATGTTAGATCGATGAGTTAATTTTGGAGCCAAACGCCAACCAAAACAATCAGCATGGACATTCTGCTGTCAGGGCCAGCTCCTGAGGTTAATTTAGTGGTACACACACAGCTACAGCCAGCTTTACATATAAGAAACTGCGTGGTATATTCAGGCTTCCTTCTTTGTTTCTTTATATATTTTCCATATTCTCTGCTTTTATAACCCTCCTGAGACCTTTTACAGTTACAGAACCCACACTATACCCACAG
This sequence comes from Leptocoma aspasia, assembly GCA_013399835.1. Taxonomy (NCBI): domain Eukaryota; kingdom Metazoa; phylum Chordata; class Aves; order Passeriformes; family Nectariniidae; genus Leptocoma; species Leptocoma aspasia. The sequence goes on along the minus strand of VXAX01003738.1, from coordinate 540,007 downwards.
GTGGGCGGGCAGGAAGCAAAACTCTCCATTTCATAAGCAGTCCACTTTTAATATATTCAATTGCTAATGACCTTGACAGAAGAGCTCCATGCAAAACACCATATTCTACGGGGTGTCGTTTGAAATGTTCATAGACTTTTTTGCCAGAAAGCTGATTCCTTAAACAGTAAGATTTCAGACTTACTAAAGGCTGCACTCCTTGATTTCCATTCAGCTGGAAAAATTGGTGCTAATCTACCTCCCCTATATTAAATTTGCATCCTTCCAAAATCCTAAAATGAAGGCTGTAGGATTTCTGTGGAATGCTAAAGCAATACCAGACAGTTTCTATATCTAACCAGGTTAAGATGGTTTACAGGCAGTTCTTTTGCCTTGTTCCCTCCTGTCCTGAAAGAGACAGCACACTTGGCCATATTCATGATTCCAAAAAAGGGCACCCACACAGTACTTGTTTTGCCATTCACAGGTTTTTATTCAATTATTCATGATAAAATGAACAAAAAATAAAAGGCTGTATGGAAACGTAGCTGAGCCTTCAAAGCAATAATCACTCCTTACCTGCCAATTCTCATTCATTAGGTACCCGATGCAAAACGCTCTGCAGCAGACAGAAATCTCTCTGCTGAGGATCAGGCCCTGCAACAGGAGACTCTGGGAAATTCAGAACATATGCCTTGGTAGCCAAGAGAATTCCTGCAAGGAGTGCAGCCCTCTATGTGCCCTCCAAAGCAAGACAAGCTTCCCTTGCTCTTACTCAATCTTTTGACTCTGACTACTGAGCTTATTGAGAGACTAGATTCCATTAAAAGGAGCAGAATGAATTCAGTGTTCAAAACCAATGGGCCAAAGCAGATCAAATCAGCCCTTCATTTGTGGCTTTTCTCCTTTTCCAAGATTCAAGAAATATCTGCATACCCCAGTGACAGAGCAGATGTGAAAAATCACCTGCTATGACTTTTAAAGCTCAGGGGTCCTGTCACCCATTCAAAATCAATTCTCAGTTATTTCACTGCCTCAAACCCTACACAGACACTAACAGGGTTCTAGCAGAAGCTGATCCAGCCAAAGACCAGCTCAGCTATGCTGTAAGAATAGTTTGGAGACCATCCTGACTATTGCCTCACTCAAAAAAAAAAAAATCACAATGACTGACAGAAAAGAAGTTACATTTCTAGATTAAGTGCCAGAACTCAACATGTGTTTCAAATTACACTACAAAACTGTACAACAAAGAAATATGAATAAATTTTCCACTTGAAGTGAAGGTTAAAAATTAAACACTAACAAAGCTCTAACAGATATGAAACCCAACCTCATCTTAATGCAAAATTTAAAATGCCTGAGCTGTCCTACATTAGGAAAAAAGGAATGAATCAATCCAGTTGCTCATAAGAAAAAGCACAGTGGGCTAAAACACATTCATTGTACATACAAATTTTCACAGCACTCCCACTCTGCTTCAGTACTTACCCCCTCAACTCTTAAAATGACATTCTGTTTAGATTTAACTTTTAATTTATCAAAGTATATTACTTATCCTCGTTAGATTAGTGTTCACTATTGAACTTCATTTTCTGCATCTTATTTAAACAAAACATTAACCAGGGTGCTCTTAACAATGTGGTTATACATGAAAACAAGTTGATAGATCAAAGGCAAGTCACATTTTTCCCCTAAAGAGAAGATTTTTTGGAGCGAACCTGATTTTTATATATATATTCAGCTTGGATCTTTCCAAAGCTAAGTAGGCAAACACAATTTTATTTTAAGCAGCCCAGGCTTGATTTGATTACAAGCTCTGCTGCAAAGAGAAATTTTTAAGCTGACTTGTAAATTACCTCAATTTATGAGAATGGTGAGGATACGACTGGCACTGTGTTGAGTATGATCCACTTTGGACTACAAGAGACTGTTTCTAAACCTTGAGTCATGAAGTTCACATAGCTTTACCCAAAATGCTAATCACATAAGCAGATTTTCAATTTATAGTCAATTTTTAGGTAGCTTGTGTATGGCTCTTCACAGCTGTAAAACTTGGTGGCCGCTCTGTGGCCACTCCTGTTAGACAGACTTACAATTACTGCCAGGAATGTCTTTACATTCTTCAGGACCTCCAAAAAAACATCATTTGGATCCTCAGGGGCTTTTTTGTTTTGTTTTTCCTTTAGAATCATAACTACATATCAAACATACATTTTTAAAGCAACACACTACTTTCCATCCCCATCCTGTGTTATTCTTTCACTACTTGGAATGTCAGTTTGTTATATTTTTCATTTCTTTTGTTTTCCAGTAAGAAAAATGCAGACCTCCAACCACACAAATTCAGCATGCTCAGCTAAAACATCAGGAAGAAAAAAAAAAAAATGAAGAGAGACAGGCCTTTTTTGCCCATCTAAGAAAACCTCCAAGTACTGGCAGCAAGTGCCCAGGCATCCAGGTGCTCCTTGTGTTCTCTTGCAGCCACACACCTCTGCTCCCCAAAAGGCAATTCAACAGATTTGCACCAATTTGCACCAAAAGGTGACACTTTGCACTTCAGTCCAAACCAACAGTTTGTGGTGACAGCAGAAGTGCCAGTGCAGCCCCTGGTAAGACAGGGATCGCTCTCCAAACACATCAGCAGGTTGCCCTCAGCTCCGTGCAGAAACCAACCGCTTCCCAATGCACACTTCAGGAATTCAGAGCAGTGACAAAGCCACACAGACCCAGGGCTGTAAGTCATCGTGGAGGGACAGGCAGCTGCAGAAGCTGCCCCCAGGATGGGCATGTTCCAGTGATCCAAGACCCCATTTTCCTCCAAGGGCAGCACCACATGTTTGGGAGATGCTCTCACACATCCTCTCCCCTTTTCCAAGTCACGTTTCCATCTGACAGCTGAGACAGGCATGAGCTGGTCCTCGAGTCTGAGCAACCAAAGTGACCTTCATGGGGGGGCTGAAGGACACAAACCCCTACACATTATACCAATCATTTGTGTTGGAGACAAAAAAAAAAAATCTAAATCTTCATTATTATCAGATTTCCAACACCCTAACAAAAAATGCATAAGGATGTTAATGCTTTTCTGCAATACTTAAGAAAAAAAAAATTTACATCCCCAGGGGAAACTGAAAAGAAATTTGTAAGAACAATTTGAACATAAATTTCCTTTTTTGCAAAATATGCAAACTCCACACAGAAGAGCGATGGAAAAATGCAAAATCAAGTTTATGGTCTGTTCATGAGGTTTTTTGAAAAGCCTAATAAGCAAATAACTAAGTCATCTTAAAAAGCATTTTTTTTAATTATAAAAAATTCCTTACAAATGTTCTACATGACCCCTTAAGTATTCACCCTTTCTCTTGCTCCTTGCTAAAACCTTCTTGCCAGCTGTGTCCTTCATTAGTAACTCACTAAGAAAAAGAGGAAAATGCTGAAACAAAGCATGTCTTGCAGAAGGTAAGAGGTTAAGGAATATACAAAAAACTCATTCTACTGAGTGTTTTTGGAGATTAAAAAAAACATATATTTAAGAAAACAAAGCCTATAAATTATGCTACTTGAAGTGAATTCAAAGCCACCAGGCTGACAATTGTCTTTGCAATAGTTCTGGCTCCACAAACTCAGATAACAGCCTGCACATTTGAGGCAACTATTTAGCAGCAATAAATGCCAGGCTACAAAGTTATTAACAGGAAAATGAAAAGAGGGAGAAACTAAAATTAAAAAAAAAAAAAGGCAAAACCAAAAAACAACTAAATACATTTAGAATCATAGAATGGTTTGGGTTGGAAGTGACATTAAAGACCATGTAGTTCCAACCCCCCTGCTATGGGTAGAGATGCCACCCACTAGGCCAGGTGGCCCAAGGCCCTATCCAGCCTGGCCTTTTGTAAGTGCAAATGAACAGGAAACTAAAAATCTTTAGCTGGAGAGGTTTACATTGTGCCCAGCTCTTCTGCCTCACCCAGGCAGCTGTATGCAGCTGCCTGAAAAGCCCCAAAGCAGGGACAGAGGCACATTAGTTAAGCATTCATCATCAACAGGAAATGCGCATGAGTTCATATAAACACAGAAACACAAATATATAAACCAACAGCCCTGCACGGTTTGAGGTATTTCAGACACCCCATGGAATAGGGTTAGAGCTGTACTGGCTGGGAACCCACAGCACTGATGTATTTGTTTTGGAATGGCAAACAGCCTCAGGACTCAGAGGAACTGTTCTGGTGGGCACCACCAACCCACCCACCCAGCTGTGAGCCTCCCCCTGCTGCCACAGCCACCCCACAGCCCTCAGCTCCTTCACCACCTCCAGAGCCAAGCCCAACAAGCCTGGCTGGTCCTGCTTGCAGGAGGAAAATGGCACATTTAAAAGTGTCTCCAAGGAAAGACTGTGGCATTGTTAGCAAAGCCTGCTCCGAAAACGCTCCCACATGGACGCAGCTCCAGGGTTTAAAGGGTTTTGCTCTGCAGAGTGTTGGGCTGCCTCAGAACTGGTGCAATGGACATAAATGACAGTGTTCCTGGTGGATTTGGACACCAGCATTCATGGGGCACAGGCAAAGGGAGTCCTCCCTGCACAAACCATCTTCTTCTTGTTTGTGATGAGGCTGAGGGGGCCTCCAAGCCCCCCTCACACTGGAGGTCCCTCACAGCTGTGCTCCATCCAAACAGGTGGCAAAGGCTGAACCAGGCTCTGCCCAAGTTTAAACTCCTGATTAATACTTGGTCGTAGAAGCTTGATACCAGATAATAAAAATTACAGGCATCAGGAGGACACAGAAACAGTAAAAATGGAGACAGCCTCAATTCCAGACAGCCTTCAGTTTTCTGAAGCACCATTAGGTTGCTTATTTACCTTACTCAGTCTATCTACCTCTGCCATTTCCTGGATGAGATACAACTTCTCCCATGCCAGTGAGCTAGATGGGATTCCTGTTTGGATTTCAGTGGTCTCCGAAACTGCACACTAAATTGCCTCAACTTTGTTCAGTACTTTGTGGCTTCAGTTTTCCCAGATTGGACAGCCAAACGTAAACTGGTTTTTTTGAAACTCTTTCTTGCCTTGCCAGCCTGCACGTTCGTTCTGCCACGCAGTTTTCCAGGCACTGGAAGTGCTGATGACCTTGAGGTCCGGCCATGATGAGCTGGGTGACACTCCTCCAGTAGCTACAGTTTTCAGGTGGCATTTCAGCTACAAACACATCCCTAGAGAGCAGACACATCCCTTCTGGACTTCCTAACCTCCCTTACCCAGGCACAGAAGGCTCCCAAACTCCCTTCCAAACACGGCTGCACACCACGATGCCGCCAAGCCGCCGGACCAACCCTGCATTATATTTTTTGACAAAGTTAAGCTCTGTGCTTCATTTCTCACAAACACAGTTTGACTGTAGACAGCAGCCGACAAGTAAATCTACCCTTTTCCATGGCAAACAGCCCAACTTTAATATTTTTACTGGCTTACAGCTGGGTAAATTAAGCCCCAGATTTTTATTTATTTATTTTTTAATACCGTGCAACTGAAAATGAACAGCTACTTCACTACCACTGCCAAGGACAACCTTAAACACACTAATGCAATCCAGTCCAGCTCTCAATAGGTCTATAAAGGCAAGAGGACAAAAAATTTCAGCTTATTCACCCAAACAAAATGTTGGTTGGGCAGGAAGTCTAATATTTCATTAAAAACCCTAAAAAAAAAAAAAAAAAGGAAATAAAAAAAGATCCCTGGCAATCTGAAGATGGTAACAATCCCAGCTATAATGCCGTGAAATGGGAATTAAAATGTGCTGATTTACTTACCCCAGCCTTCCCAGCATTTCAAGCTCTGGAACTTGTGGTCCATATGTCTCCACTTGCAGAGGCTGATATTCATACAAAGTTTCCTCTAACTTTTGAATGGGAGCTAATGAAATCTGCTGACCCTGTAAAAAAAAAAAAAAGGAAAAAAATTAAAATATTTCTACATATAATCAAGGTCTTGTTTTGACTTTTTCTATATGCAATATAAGAACAAGCATTCACTTGGTCAGACACCCTCCCACTAAGAACATACTGTTCACTATATCACTGTCTTCTTCATGATTTGTATTTTTTTACTGCGACCTACAGATTGGAAGTGATGTTTCACCAGCTATAATTGTTTGGACAAGAAGGAAGGGAGGAAGAAGCTTTATTCAAGGCAAGTTTACCATTAGAGAGTGCAGCTAGAATTACTAGCTAGTAATTCTGCTAGCAGTGTCACTAGCAAAATTATTATTAGGCACTAACTTCATTTATCTGAAGTACTATCAAACAAATGTCTCTGAACAACCCTGCTTGATTCTGTAATCAATGATTTCCTGAAAGCCCTAATTAGAAAGGGAAGCCACTTTCCTTTCTCTCCACAGGCTTTGTAAGCTCCCATATATAATGGCTCTCAAGATAGACTTTTACAGAGCAATACAATTAATTCATTCAGCAAATTTCCATTTGTTTCATAACTAAAAATATAGAAACACACAAACATGAAGCTTTCACTCCAGATGGTACTTTTGCAAGACCTTCAGAGCGCTGAGAAACAGCGAGACATTTCCACACCCCTCCCCTCCAAGCCCCTATCACTCGGAGCTCTCACAAAACAGGAGACTTGTTGCTGGGAAGGAGGGGGTCAGGAGGATATGAGACAGAGCCAAAGTTAACAGATGTTGCTGCATGACATTCTACACTGATTTGTTGATCTTTCACACAGTTTCAATTTTCTACTGTATTCTATGGTGCTCACAAAAATTAGCAGCAGCAGCAAAAAGACAGAGCACCGTGAGCTGCCCCAAAACAGCCTGGCTTTCCCTGTAGAAATTGAGTTTCCCATCTGCAGAGTGCAGGAATTTAGCAAAGTAGTAGTATTGTTTTTGTAGACATTTTGTCTGAAACAGGAGATGGGAAGCTTTCCATGGTGTAATGCCATGTATAACCCTGGCTCCCACTGGTGAGCACTTACTGAGCTGAGCTTCCCTGGGGCCGCTCCTTTGAGCATCTACTCCCTCAAGTGGAAAATACAGGCTCCTAATGTGGGACACTGGGTTAAAATTAACTAAAGAGGGGAATGAAAAAGCCTGTTGAAGGGGAAAGTTGTTAATTAAATTTGTGGTTGAAGACAGTGACCTTTCTGAATTTGGAGCAGAGATATTTTTGTTTAGGGAGTTGCAGAAAATAGCTAAGAAAACTGAAGACACGTCCTTGAGAAGTGTTATCGTGGATCTAAGCTGATCTCTACGGAAATATCAGCGCCTCAAGTTTTCCACTGAAACAGCCCTGTGTGTGTGTGATGAAAACAGATCATTTTAGGCTTTTTCTGCACTGCCTGGGGGACTGGAGAGGCCACTGCTGACGCTGGTATGGGACAGTGTCCTGGAGAGGAGATGTGAAAGAAGTTCTCCAGTCAGCCACACACCACTCCAACTCTCATGGTCAGCACATTTATTTCTGTGCTACAAACTATTGCTGCAACATTAAAAGAAGGCTACTGCACATTTTTAAAAAGTAGGAAAAGAAAGCTTTAAAATTGAGCTTTAATCCCACTTCATTATATTTTAGGACATAAAAGTTTCTATTCTCCTAGAAGTTGTCAATTTACAGTCTGCCCAAGTTTACTAAAATATAGTACTTTGTAGCTACATTTATGTAAGCTTTTCACACCCACTGCAAGAGGTTAATGCTTAAATAAGACTCTCAGATTTGAATTTTTAGCAACATCTTTGTCTCTAACCAAACCAAATGGAAAGTCATACCAATGTTTTACATGTGTACAACCTCATCTGATGAGTGAAGAGCCTCACTCTTTCCAAATCCAAATTTTGTTCCAGCCATAGAAAAGAAATTTCCGTTTTGGGCAAAGATCGAAACCATGGTAAATACTTTGGGAAATTCCTTCTGTGCGGAAAAAGGGAGAATCTCAGATTGCAGAGCCCCATCCCTTGAGGACACCACCAGAACAGCTGCTCACTGTCAGCAGAGCTGCCACTGGTGCCTTCCTGACACTTTGTTAATGAGAGCAACTTCTGCCAGCGTTGGCCAGGAGACACAGGAAGGCTCCCAACACATGGACTGGGCTCATCACTGCCCTCTTTCCCCACCACCATTTGTGCTGCTACAGATCTCCACCTCTGGAAGCTCCTGGGAGGACGGGATGAAAATGTTTCATTTGATTTCCCCTCTTTGTGGGTGCCTGTGGGTCCCCAAGGTGCCTGAGGTCACAGGGGATCACGATGGTCATTATCTCTCAGATGACTGAGCAGGAACTGTAAGGGAGATGCTCATGAATGGTGGGAAGGCTGACTGGTCAGCACCCCAGAGATATGGGGGGCACAGGGGTCATGGGGAAGGACTTCTCTGTGTGAAATTGCATCACCAACTCACTGTGGTGGCCTGGAGAACAACAGAATGTCAGAAGAGGAGATGCATTATAGAAACTGTCCCCACCTTGAGCTGGTTTGACATCATGTCCAGCACAGGCCAGGACATTTTGTGTTCCTGTATGAAGCCCAAGGACTGGCAGTTCAGCCAAAATACCTTATTTTGAAAGGCATCCAATCTAGATTTAGACAGATTTCAGATCGCAGAGGTACAGGAACATCCCCTAGGTAAGTTGCTGCAATAGTTAATTATCTTCACCATTAAATACTGGCATCTTATTTCTGGTTCATCAGATGACTCTTTCCTATGTCTTCCTCACCTCCCTCATGGGCCAAGGTGCAAGTATTAGGAACCAGGATGCCATTTGCATGGCAAAACGACTGCACAGATTTGTGTGCAGCCAGCAGATCTGTACCTCAAGGAGATTATGCAGCTGTATGAGACAGCTCATTTATTTTTGTTTCCCAAAATCACTACTTCAGCTGATGTGCTTTGGCAATGTGGATTACATTCCACTTAGCAACCGGTAAAAAACCCCAAGATTAGCTGTTGATCCTGTCCTTTGGCTGTCTGGCCTTTAGGCTCCTGAGCTTACAGACTTTCAAATTGTTTAGCCCTGCACAGGTTAGTGAGGTCCCAGAACTGGCTATGGCCCAGACTGATGCAAAAGGCTGGGATGCAAACCAAAACCATTGCCTTTCCTATTTCCACTGCTGTTGGGATAAGCTGACTCACAAAAAAATCCTTGTTGAAGTTAAAAGGCTCAATTTGACCACTATTATCTCAGTTAAGAGCCATTTGACCAGAAGCATCCCATTTTTGTCTCTCTGTCCCAAGTGGTCCCTAACCACTTCATAACAGACTGGTAATAAAAGGGAAGCTGCTGTGTAACTTTAGAGACACCACAACAGACAATAACTGTTACTTCGGACTTACACAGCACTTTTACAGATTCAAAACCCATTTCTTATCTATGAGGTAAGACTTTTAAATTTCCTGTATTCCACCTAGACAGTCAGCCTTACCTCTTTCCAGCATTAGGAGGCATTTATCAGCATGCTGAAACCAAAATGAAAGCAATGGGGCCAAGGTCCTGCTTCTGCATTGCTTTCTCCTGACAAACCTAAAATCTGATGTGGTCATGGGTAAGTATTTCTAATTCCCCTTGGATGCTGTAATGTTTGTGTAAAAGAAGCTGACAGCATCCAAATGAAGACAGAAAAGGCTTCCAAGAACAGAGACAACACTTTTTCCTGCCTCCTCTCCCTCCCACCCCCATCTTCACGGCATACGAGTGTTTTCCCTGGGATTATTTTAGGCACCGGAGCTGTCTATTACATATTGGAATGTATGGAACCACAAAACATGCTGCTAATTAGAAGGAAGGCATTTGCTTATCCTTAGGACTTTGTTTATATAAAAGCCTGCACAGCAATGGATTTGTGAGCAACTGACATTCTATTCATGGGCTGTATGGGTTCAGATGAGAGACATACAGGATTAAATTGGGAGGGGAGTTGAATAATGTCTTTGTATTACAAGTAAAACTGGCTGATAGACTGTTTGAGACAACTCTCAGCTGAAAAAGAAACAAAAGCAGTGGCCAGTTTTGGTTTCAGATTGTGATACAACATGGCATTAATAAGAGAAAAGCCATGGATTACATGCAAAGAACTGCCCTTGCAGTAACAAGGAGCTTAATTTAACCAAAAACAACACTCTTTCAGGAACAATCATGGCTATTAGAACATCAAAATTACAGTGTATCAGTGCATCTTTTGCACAGGTTTGGGGAGGGACTCTTGGCAGATGCCAGGTGCATCTGTATTTGCCTGCTTTTTATTTCCCTGCTTTTTATTTGCCTGCAAATTATTTTAGCACAGAGTACAGAAATATCAGCCCAAGCTGCAGTGTTCACACTTCTTCCCATCCTGCCCTCTCTCCCTGTCCCTGTCTCCAAAATGACACTGCCTTCCTCCACCTCCTTCCCTCAGCAGCAAAAAGAAACAACTGACAGCCTTCCCAGAAATCTTTCAAGAGCCAAGGGGGGGGAGAAAGGAGACTGACACCAAAAATGCACTAGTAGGGGAAAGAGGAGGAACAGCTATGCCACAAAAACATCTCCAGGCAAGAGACAGAAGCCAGAGACTGGGGTCAGTAAAACTTGTCCAGACAAGGCAAGTTTCTGTACTAGCAGCAGCTGGACTAGTTGATGGAGCCAATCTTTTTGCCTTTTTAATTTCTCTCTGCTTAGAAACTCACTCAGCTCTGCTATCACCCCACTTCCACAGCACGTCAGAGAACAGAAATAGCGACATTCGCTACATCTCACTAAGTCAGTTTGCAGCAATGTTATTTTTATTTAACCCTTGTCACTGTCAGGTCACTCTCCTGAGCCTGGCGAAAGGAGACAAGGAGGAACCAAGGGCTGTGGAATGCCAGGACATGATGCTGCTAAAACACATCCCCAGCACTGCTTCCATTGTACATGGCAGGACACAGAGGTTAACAAAGACCCTTTTAAACACACCATCATCTGAGCGTGCAATTATCCAAATGCTTTCAAGTGAACATTAAAACAAAACTATAAATTCCATGAATTTTTCAGTATAAGCAGTCTTAGGAAACTATTTTACTGTTAAGCTCAGAACAGAATTCAGGTTTTGGAAAGATTTCATGTTAATACAATTTCTTACAGATATCAATGCAAATATCTTTGGTGATGTGGTGTGAGCCAGAAGTTTGGGTTGCTGTGGGTTTATTCTCCCCCTCCCATTTCTACCCTCTCAATTCACTATTGACAAATCCATGTCAGCAATGCTAATGTGGCTTTCTGATTCTGATTATCTACTTTGACTACAGTAATACTCAGGAAAAGGAGAATGAAACTGATAGATTTGGAGGGCTCAGTTAATATTATTTTAACCTTTACCCTCTCTGTCTCCCACAGCCTTTTTAAATAAACACGAAGTATGTCAAACTAAAATGTATAATTCTATTAGTTGGCCTAAAATTCCTGTGCCAGTGAAGCTTTTTCAAAGACTTAAATATCAACTGTTCTCTCTTTGCTCTTGAAAAAGCAACAATAAATCTAATTCATTTACTTGATTATGAGAAGTAAAAGATTACGAGGATATCTCAGAAACGAAACTGAAAGAACAAATGATCTGACAGAAAGAAATAGAACCAACATTAAGATTTTCTGTTGATCTCAAAACCAAAATCTGACCACAAATGGCAAGATCAGAGACACAAGGATTGTCAACCTCCCTTCTCTGTGTGGTAGATGATTTCAGAGACCTAATAACAATCTCCCTAAATTTAGACCTTTTTTTTCCCTCCACAGTAACTTAATTTGATTTTCAAATGCTGAAACAGATTTAAAAGATGCACTTTCTTTAGGAATGACAGAAATAAGCCAAGAGATCAACAGCATTGAAGAAGCTGTTAACAAAGACAGTCAGATATATGTGATTTGTTACACAAACAGGTACCTGGAAAATTAACCACGGAGAAACACGGATTAAATCACACCATTAGTTCTACTTGCCTCCAAAATTTTCCTTTACAACTTTCTGACATAAGTAATTACCTGACCAGACTTATCTTTAAGCTCCTGCCAAAAAGCCCCATTTCTCTAATCTCCCAGAAGAAAGCCTGTGTCCATCTAACAAGCCAAAATACAATTCTGCTGGGTCAGAGCCAGAGCAGGATTTAGTGCCTGCTCTCTTCACAGAAAAGCCCAGTGCCCTTTCCTCATGCCCATGGATCCCAGCGCCTGCTTGGGACTGTCCTGTCCAGCACTGCCTGCTGCAGCCCAGGCAGGATTCAGGGGATAGTCTGGATGCTTGCTGCTACAAGTCACTCTCTCGTTTTCAGCAGAGACCCCAGAGTTCTGGCAGGATCTGCCAAGCTTTCCTCAAAATCCCCACCACTGTTCAAAGGATAGTCCAGTACACAAGACAGCATTCCTTCGTGGAATGAAGAATTAAAACACAGCGTCATTTTCATGTCACTAATAAGCCCACAGGTCACACTCCTGGTTTTCAGCTCTGGTTTCTCAATCTTGCTCCCAACTCTGTCTCAGCCCCTAAGAAATTAGTTCTGTGCTGGACACAGCTCAATTGCTTCTGCTGATTTTGTTCTGTCCCCAGGGCCTCTACCCTGCACTTGATGCCTGTTTGGCCACCTTCAGCTGGACTCAAGAGCCATGCCATGAGCTGGCTGCTGGGGGGCATTTGGACACCCTGGGAATGCCAGTTGCATTTGCAAACATCACTATCAGCTCGTGGTTTTTTTTCCTACAGCGGCTATTACAGGGCTCTACATGGCCCTTCTCAGGGTACAGCTGCAGGTTCTTCTCATTTTCAGAGAAATGTTTCATTACAGGTGACTTAAAGTTCATGCTCTGTTCAGTTTGTTTCACCAATCCTCAGTGTGCTATGTTGGTAATACAGCACTAAGCAGAACTAAACAAACTTTTGTTGCATCTCTACCATCAGACTTGTGGAGCCTTGGTCATTTTGGTTTGGCTATCAACAAAGCACAGTATCAGCTATCAACAATAGCCAGTCTAATTACAGGATTTAAGGCTTTAATATAACATTGTTTTAAACACACACATTAAAGACCTAATTTTTCAAGGGACATGAAGTAGAAATAAATGCCACTTTGTGTATCACGAACACTGAGAGAGGGACAGACACAGCAGTGGAGGTCAGAGCACAAAGCGTCGCTCATCAACCAGCAACAACTGCCTGAGTCTTTGCACTGCTAAATCTACTGGTGCTCCTGCTTTGCTGAACTAAAGCTGTGTGTTACACTGATATGATCCCTCTATTATGCAAGAAAATCATCTAGGATTTCCTGGAGAACAGTGGAAACTGTAAAAACCAGCTGCTGTGTTGGAAGAAGAGCAGCTCATAAAGAATCATACATCACTGTACTCCACTATCTGCTCTTTCCTGGGATTCTCTAAAGCAGCTTCCCCCATCCAAACAGCCACAGCTCCACAATACTGTGTTTGAGGAATCCAAAGTCTGATGGATGATTTAAAAAGAAAAACTGCTTAAAATAACAAAGCCAAACAAAAAGCTGACCCCAGACTGTAGAAGATGAGTAACTCTGTGTGTGTATGTGTATGGAAGTCAGAGACAGATTCCCTGTTTTACTGAGCATCCAGCCTAGACCCAGATAAATGTCAATAAAGATGCAGAACATCACATTCAGTATGGCTTATGTCTGCCTGATAAAGGGAATAAAGTGAGATTCCTTGAATAGCTAGATTTTAAGGAGGGACAGCTAAAGGTTGATGATCGTCTGGCAAGAGAAAGCAAGGAAGTTTTTATAGCAACAGACACAAAAAAAATTATTAAGAAAAGGACAATAAAGGCAGATGAAAGGAAATGCATGAATAGAATAGAGAAACAGGAAGGGTGAATTATTAGAAACAGGCAAAAAGATAAAAAGAAGGAATTTAGGAAAACTGAAGTCTAAAGTTAAAAAACCAAGAAAGTATCAGACATTAGCGGTACGTGATACATCTTCACAATATTTGTGGGCTGTATTTAGTACAACACTTTAAATTAAAATTTAAAACTGTTAGCAATATATTTGGAAATTATTACTTAATGTAAAAGTAGTTTATTTCTAGCCTTTTTCCATTTGCATGCAGAGTGCACAAGTAAATATGAACCAACTATTCCAGGACAGGAGGGGACCTGCTGCAAACATAACACACACTTCATGGCACTGCTTTGAAAATGCACAATAATTTTCTCAAACTAAACAAAATAAATCCCTGGGGCAGAAGAAAATGCGTTTTTTATCTGCACAAAATTTACTCTTTCGTCCTTCCAGAGAGGTTCAGTTTCTTTCCATGCAAGTTTCCATCTATGTTTTAAGTGGGTATAACAGAATGATGCTTCAATCTGAACCAGAGACACATGACAGCTTTCCAAGTTGTATGCACCTACTTCCCATGGCACCTGAATTTTACCAGTCCTTTGGACAGGACTCACAGACTTCACAGGACCAAAAAGCCTATTTGTAAGCCTTGCCTGATCCTGAGAGAGTTGCAAAAAGTCCTCCTACAAATGAACTACCACGGCCTGCTGCATGGCCCTGGTTTCAGTGGCTACAGCTTCCTAACTCCTTGAAACACAACCAGAAATATCTAAGGCATCTTTAACACAAAGAAAAAAGATTGGTTCCTGCCATGAGAAATCTACAGTCTCAGAGAAAATAGAAGCTGGCAGCAAAAATGGATAAAATCACATGGAAATTTCACTCAGTCCCTGAAAAACCATATTTATCTGTTTACAAAATAAAAAGATGTCTCATCTGTTTTATCTTGTTCACTGGTTTCGTTGTGAACCCTTTTGCTAAAACACTTGCATTCAAATAAAAAAAAGCAAGTGTTGCCACAGATTCTGAAAGAGGAGACTGCTGTGAAAGCAACTGCAGCACAAACATTGCATTTCGAGCAAGTTGGAGAGGCTGCCTGAGTATTTCCCGCTATAGGCTTACAACAGACAGTTTTGCCTTAAAAACAACACTTCCATTGTAAAAGGGAAGATTCTGTATGCTCTGGCACAAGCACTGGATGAAGCCACATCAGCAGAGTGCCCTGACATTTAATAATATCCAACAGGGGAAAGCCATGGCTCAAAGGCAGCGTGCTGGATCAGGGATTGCACTGACATCCCAGGCCATGGCCACTGGCTGCTGCTTGGGAAACAACAAAAAAAGCTGCCATCCCAGAGAAAAGGAAGCCCCAAGAACAAGCATGAAGAACATTTGTTAATCAAAGGACTATTCATATAAGAAGGTCTCAATTCCTTTGAATTTCACATATTATTTCCAATCAGTAAAATATGTACCAGGCTCCCCACAGATGATGCAAATGCTTACCCTGCCTCAGGGCAGCTGCTGCTCTGAGAAACAAACCAACACAAGCTGATCATTTGAATCCCCTTAAAACTCTTAGTATTGGACCAAATAAAGCACAGTAGAGCTTACCACACAGTTTTACAAGCCACGCCGAACATCTTTGTGCACTTAAAAACTATAATTTAATTAACTTTACCTGTAAGCTTGGGGAGGGGAAGGGTGCATGAGGGGGGAAGAAAAGAAAACAAAATACAAACTCATTTTCTCCTAAACTCTGAAAATAGTTGAGGGTCCAAATCCCTATACAAGAAGTAATAAAAATAGTTTGGTTTCTGGTAGCAATAACAAAAATGAGGGCAAGATTAATTCTTACACTTTTATGGCAAACAATCTAAAGCAGATGTTTGAGAATAAAAGCGAGATGTCAGAGTAGTTAAAAAGTGCTTTTCAAACTCAAACACAACAAGACAACTTACAGCTTTATGTGCTTATATAAAACTCTAAATCATCTCAATCAGCTTCCACCCTTCACCTTCTCTACTCTATGAAGCTTCACAATTACCAAAAATGTTATATTCAAGTCTGAACGACCACAGACTGGTGTCTCCTGAACAAAAGCCCATGCAAGTGAGCTTTGCTGATTAGAGATCAGCTCCTGAATCTGGGGCCTTACAAAGAGAAATAGGTTTCCATGGGTTGAATATCCAGGATCTCTGGAATAAAGTCCCTGTCTTCAAGAGACAGAGCACACTTTAAAGGTAGCTAAAAAAAGTTCAGAGTGTATTTACATTTCCGCTAGAAAACTCCAGTTTTGAGACAGAGATCAAACTTCACATTCTGAGGTCAAAATCAACATAAACATTCCTCAGAAACAGACTTCAAATGGATATTTGAAGTTATCCGCACTTTCTTGTTTGCAAGTTCAAAGAATTGCTGATCATAAAGCAAATTTTAAGATATTAAATCTTTCAAGTAGAGATTTCACGAAAGACGTTGTGTGCATGCAGGAGAACTGAGTCTCTCCACACGTAACACGGCAGAATCCTGTGGAAATTAACCCTAAGCACACCCTTTTCCAACGAAACTGCCCTTTATTGTGAACATTGTGTTAACTTAAAACACCGTTCACTTAGATGTGCTTTCCAAAAGGCCTCAAGCAGAATGATACTGATTTAAATAAAGAAAATTAGGCAAGTTTTTGCACTCGAGCTTCCCACACAAGGAGGATTTGCCAAGCCTTTCCAGTCTAATCAGTGCTACAACCACCCTGGTATATAAAGAGACTGACTCAGCGCACACAAACACTTCCAGACTCACCAGCAAGAGCTGATTTTTTGGCTGACCACAGCAAGCTGCCTCCTAAGCCAGCCAGCCCCAGTGTCCATCTACCTGGAAGCCATCCATCCAGCCACACTGGGCTACTGTGCATCTGCATTGCTGCTCCACTTCATTCCGTGAAACACAAACCCGGCGCTGCAGCCATCGCAGTAACTGATACCGTATCACTCAAGTCAATGGGAGCAAATCAGGAACTCTACACTACATATGAATAATAATAGGTTTTTGTGTTTCCTCTCCCAAGTGCTGACAGTTTGGAAGGTTATTTTCCCCACCACCACCATGGCTGGACTATAACCACATTAATTTCAGCGTGCCAAGGCAAGCTGTTCAAGAAGCTTTCACGGCACATTTGGCTTAATAATCCAGGGTGGAGTTTGGGGGGTTTGTTTTCAATTGTCCAAGATTTGACAAGAAAAAGAAAATTAAGTTTAATATGTGTAACTCTCTGGAAAATTTTCAGCAAAAGATGGCAAGCTTTAAAAAAAGTTTTAGCAAACAAATTTCGATCACCCTTTAAATCACCAGCAGCCTAAATAACTTGGCCCTAGCTCTGGACATAAACTTTTATCAATGGTAGTTGACTGAGAAAACCATGTTTTCTCCTTCAGTTTCACATTAATCTCAGGGCACAGTTAAAACGTGACACTTCATCAACTTTTTTCTCCCACATCTCCTGTTCACAGCCGTTGCTGTGTTGGCTGAAACATTTATTGCCAGGACAGATCACTGACCAAGAGACCTACAAGGAACAAAAGCCTGCCAGAGCCTAAAGCAGCTCACCTTAAAAAATCACCTAACCCCCAGCCCAGCTACTCCAGCAGCTGCACTGGTCTGTTCCAGGGTATCAGCACAAGTAGAGAGCTGCAGTGACTGTTTGCTATCAAGTCAAAGAAATTCAGACTTTGTTTAATCTTTTCCATCTCAGATTTAGACCAATACTAAGAGGCAGCCCCCAAGTGCTACAAAGAGTATTCTATAATTCATACAATGGTTGAGTCACAGCAAACCAGCAGCCTGGCCAGGATAACGCTTCACTGGATGTATCTACATTTGCTTCTGTAAAGGGCTACAGTTTGCTTTTAATTATTCATAATGTTCTACAATGTACTTGGATGTGTATACTGTACATACACACAGCAGTTTGAATAAAATAAACACACCTCAGTAATTAGCTGATTGCAGTACTCAAGTAGTACCATTTTTAATGAGATGCTCTTTGTGTGTATGGAGGTTTCTGTTCCATGTGTGTACACATAGATACACCCAGATGCAAATAATCCAGGGCATGAGCTAAATAGTTTTAAACAAAAGCTATCATAGAATGTTTGCACAACCCTGTAATGCCCCAATCATGTGCACATTTGCACACGGGAATTATTTAGAGGCATGTCAAGCTAACAAATCTATTTGCCATCAGAAAATTTTATCATACACTTACCTGGGGCTTAGACCCAGATTCAGCAACACTGATTCAGCTTAGAAAACTATCCAGCTCCAAGCATACAAAGAGCCTCACAAAGCCAAAGGAGCAGTTGCATTCCGATTGCTTTGCCTGGATCGTGGCCTACAAAAGTCCAGCCCAACAAAGCCAAGCAAGCCTAAACCTGATGGCGTAAACCGAGCCCATCCGCTGTGCTGCAATTACCTATGGCAATAAACACCATGCTCTAGGAAGCAGAGGCTTGCACAAACAGGCCTCCAGAGCAACAACCAGCACCCTCACAGCTCCAGTCTCCACTCCTTGTCCTTGTTGGACTGTTCCAATAGCTGGGAAGTCGAGCAGGTTGTACCCGGGTATTTGACACCAACGTGTGCCAGTGCTGGGTCCACAGATCCACCATGAAACACAGATGGGCCCTAGGGACTGAACTGCGAGGACCAAGTCACAAAGCTGAGATTAAGCCAAGAGGAATACATGCTTGCTTCGCTTCAAAGCACATGCTTAAGGGTTTTCTGGGTCAAAGCCAGGGTGATCCATATCTTACGAGATCAAGCACCTCCGCCACGTTTGGATCAAAAATTTATATGACTACTTCAGTGATACTATTAGGGCAGACTTTGGCTTAATACTCGAGGTACAGGCAGCCAAATGAATTTTACTGGGCCAATCCAGATGCCTGAGGCATTTCCAAATCAAAAACCTACTGGTATTGGTGTGAGTCTTCTTACCAATTTAAATGCATGTTTGACCATCGCTTTCTAAATGAAGGTGGGCCTCAGAAGACTAATACAATATTATTAAGATAGATTTTAAGAAGTGTATCTGGCTTCCAAGTAATATCTCAAGGTTCGTTATTTATTATATAAATCACCCTAAGTTCATTATCTGGGCCCCAATCCCACGGGCCAAACAAGTTGAGAAAATAGTTCCACTAGGGACCATACATAATGGTGTCCATTACTCATACCAAATAGATCAAACCTCTTTAGAAAGTTAACCTACAGAGAGTTTCCAAATTTCTCTAATCATGCATTTAAAACTTTAAAAGGAAGAGAGTAAGCAATTACAAATCATGCTGACACACATATTTAGAAATCCATATAATTTTTAAAAGTGACTAGAATTCTAAGGAACACCTTACTGCAATAACCGTTGAATTGTCCATAATCATGTTGGTGTCTTTTTAGAATAATTCTTATCTTATCTTTAACATTTCTCTTCTTAATTAAATAAATTGTAGAAGGCACTGCAGACAAACCACAATCCCTGTAAACTGATGTTGAGGGGCATCACTTTATTCATAGGGTGCACCTCATCAAAACAATACAAGAAAACTTGCTTTCTTTCCAAACGCACACCACATTTCTCTAATCTGTGCATTTACCAAACTGCATAAACAGAGAACTGGTGGTTTGATGCAATCAGCACAGTGCCATTTAAAGCAGAGCACATCACAGCACCCTTAAGTCTTTTTGGAAATACCTCTGCTGCTCAGCAGCACCAGCTTTCCACCAGTTGCTGCTCCACATGCTATTGCCAATCAGCTGCATTTGCTGTAGCGCATTCCAAAGTTTACTAATTAATCTCTGCACTAAACCCCACTGATGGCCGGTTGCCATTTGAAATGATCATCATCTTTTATTTAAAGACATAGCGACCGTATGGCCAAACTCAGACCTTATTTGTAAAAAAGAGGTAGGCCAAATTTCAGGTAGTTAAATCCAGTAACGTTGTGGGGTTTTCCTTTTAACCCGGACAGAGGCAATTATTAATGGTGTGAGGATGTTTACATTAGACACACTCAGTTATTTCAATGTTAATTGTCAGGAAATGGGCACACTCTTGCTTTCCGAGCTCAGAGCCACATTCAGCAGAGGGTACAAGATGCAAACTACTGCAAAAGAGACCGTTCGTTTCTTGCAAAACAGCCTACATGCTTCGAAGCTGTGTGTTTTAAGGATTCCAGCTTATTGCTACACTTCAGATGAGGTTTTAAACAGCAATTTGAGGCAGTCCAACCTCTCACACCATTGTTCCAGGCTGCTCCCATTCAGCGGTGCGTCCTGGCTCCGTGACCTTCACAATGACCTCCACAAAAGCAGTTGTGCATTTCACTGTGGTGTAAATCCTCACAGACAAGTCGAACCTGTTCTTTTTGGCATCCAGCCCTTCAGATGAATACTCTGCAGAGATTTATTATGAAAGGGGAATGAAGGGGCATTATTGCACAACAGTCATCCCTCACATACAGCTAAGTTCCATCTCTTACAACTTCTGAAGGCTTTTAAATAAACAGATCGTCTTAATTACACAAATCCCTCTTGCTTCTCACATATTTTCTGTAATTAAAATTTGCTGTTGTTTACAAAGAGGCAGACATGCCCAGGAAAAAGCATGTGTGTGAAGGTGTTTTACATTATTATTAATAAGTAATATTCATACTTCCTGTTACTATACACAAGAGATTAGTGTTTCCTAGCACACCATTCACTTACAACACTGAAGTATTATTCCACATTGTAGCAACACACATTGCCCTAAAAGGGTCCATTAATTATTTTTTTAATGCCATGAAGTTGCTGCAGGATATTAGACTGTCTCCATAAGAAATACACTCCTATGGTAAAATGATGAATGATGAAGTTTGCAGGTTTTTAATTAGATTTCAGAGCAGTAAGAATTTACAAAGTTATTCTCCACAGCCTTAGCTTAATACTTTGTGTGACCTTATGCAAATAATTAAAAAGAGATTCATGATTCTATTAATCAGAAAATATAAAAGCATAGTGAAAGGGGTAGATTTTATAAATTCAGTGAGTCCGCCAAAGCGGTCAGAGAGAGTAGTAACCCTAACATTCACATCATCCACATTCCTTCAGGTTTTCCAATTGATCCTTCAGCAAAACATGCCCTGCTAGGGAAGGCAGGGAAACCATAACAAAAAAAACCACCCAACCTAAGTTGCACTGATATTTCAATCCAAAAATCGTGTTCCAACTAGCTGCAGTCGCTTGGTATTAACCACAACTGAAGCGTTTTGACTGAAGCTCACATTCCCTGATCCAAATCTCGGAGTTCCCCTCCAAAGCTCCCTCCCCCCAGAGTCAGCTGTCATGGACAATTGACAGTGCACACGCACATCCCTCCCACTGCAGAAAGAAAGACCTGCTGTGTGTGTCTCTTCCTGTCCCCCATGTCCCATGGCAGGTAGAGGTTGTCTCTCCCCTTCCTGAAAGTGTCAGCTGCCCATTTCCCTGGCTTTCCAGATTCCTTTTCTGCCAGCAAAACCAAAGACAACAGAATGCACAACGGCAAAAACTTCCCTGTGCAAAAGATACAAGAAAACACAGTCTCCTCCCACCTTTCCCAGGTCCAGACTGCACTTTCACAGCTCCAGAGCTGCAGGCAGAAGTTTCTCCAAACAGAACATGCAGCAGTGGTTTTTACTGTCTAAATTCACTTCCCCCCGTAGGTCCAGCTCTGCCACCTCCACCACAGTCCACTCCTTCATTTCTAAGTTTGAAGCTACCAGTGAGAAGAGACAGACTGAAAACAATAGAAGGTGAACCAGCCTGGTCTTAAGAGTGCTGCATTTAACAACAAATTAAAGTATCTGCAGTTCTAAAGGAACTTTCTTCCTACAGTAAAAATTTCGCATTTTGAAAAGCTGCAGTTGCTATATACTTTGCCTCTTCATAAATAAACCAAATAAAAACTTCAGTGCATCTACATTCATGCTTTGGTCTTCATAACAAACAAAATAACCCTGATCTTC
Organism: Leptocoma aspasia; assembly: GCA_013399835.1. NCBI lineage: Eukaryota > Metazoa > Chordata > Aves > Passeriformes > Nectariniidae > Leptocoma > Leptocoma aspasia. Next base: position 518,177 of record VXAX01003738.1, on the reverse strand, counting down.
CCAATACTTTATTCAGGCTTTAAAAAAAAAAATCCAAAGATTTTTCAATTAGATGATAGAGAGACAATGCCAAAGTTATACCTGGCACCTACAACTCAAATTGGTTAAAATTTGAAAGCAACAAACAGCTAAATGGGTACAACACTCTTCAAGAATATTTATATTACTTTAAAAGTGACACATCTGTTTCATTTTGTATTTCAAATCCACTTAACTAACCAGACACAAAACAGGTTAAAAATTAGCACAAAGCCAATGCTGTACACAACACTATCAATGAAACTAAACTGACACAACATTAAGGCTTAATATAAATTGCATTTTAAAGCCTGGGATGGCGGGGGGGCTTTACCCCATATTCCAAACAGATTTAGAAATGCCTGATATGTGATAAATTCTTGGTCTAACCCTGTCAAGGCTTCAGATTCTACCTAAACAGGAATTCAATGTGGCATCATCCCACCAACTGGCAGATTAAGGTGCATAAGTGAAACCAAATGGGTAAAGTCAAAGAAAGGATGAAACTCCCACTGCAATCCCCTCTATGTTGTCCCATTAGCTCTCAAGCCAAGCCCTCTTTTTCTCCCCCACAACAAAAGAAAATCCTAATCATGTTTTCCTGTAAACAGCCACGTAGGGGAATGTTTGGTATGCAGCAAGGCCAAGACAGTGCCACCCCTTTAGAAAGGCAGAAAATTCTTCAAATATTTACAGATCAATTATTCCAACTTTGCTTGTCTGAGCCCAAAGAGTTCTCATAGGGAACCATTACAAACTGGGATGTATGTGGCTTTTCTGCTTTATGCCAGCCATGCAGCACAGGTACCAAAGACAGGTACTTGTTGAGTCTTTGTCTTCTTTTTGCCAAGGTCAGGATTAAATGTGTGAGATGGTATTTCTTGTTCAGACTCAGATGTTCATTAGTTCCTGTCTATATTACAGTCTCACACACTGTGAGTTCTACAGCACTTCACTCTAACAAACTAAAAATGGAGACCTATCTCTCTTTACAAAGACTTTTAAGGATAAACTGTCCAAGTAAGAAATGACACCTAAATTACTTTTACTTTTAACCCAATAACCAACCACCCATGGCCCGCAATGCAGACTTTTTTATCCAGTTACACAGCACCACCCAAACCCATGAAGAAGGTGAAGAAGAGCAATCAGCCTAAGCCTCCATCTTGCTTTATATAAATTACTATATTCTAAAACCTTAAACTCTAAGTTTTCCACCATGTGATATTACATACTTCTATTCAAACTACACACCCATAATCCCAGTTCTATCATTCAATTTTGGAAGCCTTCTCTACAGCCTCAGGTCAAATGCAGTGTTCTCTTGGAGGTCAGTGTCTGTCAGCACAGAAAGTCTAAAATTCTCAGTAACCAGGGCTCCAACAGGTACCAAACACAGGAACCTGGAGCACCTAAGGATGGTGAGGATCAGGTGCCCACATCCACCCCTTTAGATCTGTCAGCACATCCCCACAGCCCAGCCCAGCAGCTCCTGGTTACTGGAGCACTGCCTCTGACTGACTTGCAGAGGATCATGTTTCTGTGATCTCTCTATGCCTTGGAGAAGGGAGAGATGCTCTATTTATTTATGCCCCACTTTCAAGATGTGAAACAGGAGAATGGGCCTCAGACCTAAATATATATATGCTGCTTTTCTCCTGTGCACAGCCCTCACTTTTAACTTCTTCCTCCCTCCAAACTACTTACCTTTTCCAAATCTTACAATTCCACGTGCACCACCTTTAAATGTACCATCTGTGTCCTGCAGGATCTACCTCACTTGCCCAGAATAATACAAGAATCATTATTCCTACACAAAACTGCCATTTCATTTTCTACTAATCATGGCAAATGTTGCAAGTTCCAGTCTCCTGGCCCCCATCCAGCTAATTTAGATAGATGGTTCCACATGTGCTCTCTGTCCTTCCATTTCCTGCCCATACCACAGCACACATTTGTCTAAGTGAGTCAAAGCAGCTTTCTCTGTAGTCACAATATTCTTTAGTACTTTATATTTTAAAAAAGAAGCCTGCATAAAACACATAAAATAGCCTGTTCCCATGCTATTACTGACTTTGCAAGAGGTAGAGGATTTTACTGCTTTGCCACACATTCTGCTTAACTGTAATGGGTCACAAGCTACACTTGAGCCTTGCATTTCCCCAAAATACAGAAGTTACCTGTGTGGCAACTGTGTTCAGGCAAAGAAAAACAATAAACTAAACTAGTCAACTCTCTACTTCAATATACTTCATTATTCATGTTTTTTGCCCTTAAAATGAAAACCTCAACAAACCCAAAATATTAAGAGGAATGAGGATAAGCCAAACTTTCAGAGACCAAGACACTTCTTCATGAAGATAATTTGTTTCCTTACTAGTCAATGCTATTAATATTAATTTCCAGAGACACCCTGACTGACAATCACTACATATATATGGGGACATCCATCTTTTGATGTCCAACACCAATTGCCTCAAACAATATTCCTTTCTCTCACCCTCTGCACCTGAACTAACATTTTTAAGGAAAACTACTTTTGAAGTCTCCTTACAAAACATTCTCTCTTTGATCCAAATATCTCTTTCTTCAAGTACCCTGGTATGATACAGATGTACCTTGGATGGTAATGATGACTATTGAGAACTAGAGCCCCAAGAGCTCCTTTGAAATACTTCTTAATTTTTAAATGAATTTTTGATTTACAAATGTGCCCTTTGAAAACTCAAAATTTAACTTCTCTGAGACCCTGTAGCAAACATTTATTTATTTGCTGTGTACACTTATGCAGGAGCTAAGGTGCAGAAAAGGTGACACATGCACAAACATGCAGCACAGCCCCAACCAACACAGTGATGACCTTTTCTTCATAAGAAATCAATATATTAGTAATTAATTTATCAGTAAGGCTGGTGTACCTTGGACAAAACTGAAGATGCTGCAGGAAACAAGTCCTGCCTGTTCACCCCTGCCTACAGCCAGAACCCTGGTTAGCACATGTGTGTGTGTGGGTGTCACACTGAAAGCCACACAAGTGCACACACACCACCCTGGCTCACCTCAGAGAACAAGATTCTTACACAGGTACTGATTGTGATGGATGAGTACCAGAATCCCCAAGTCCCCAACTCCTTTTGTTCTGGTGCTCCCCTCTAACTCCCAACCTTGTGCAGCAACCCCTCAGCCCTTCTGCCTAGAAACTCCCATCCCACTCAAACCCAACTTTCTGCCAACTCTGCCCTCAATCTCCCCCCTCAGAGTGATGGTGCCATGTCCCCCCATGTTCTCCCCAGTCTGCCTCCTCTGCTGCCCTGTGCTTCCCCATCCCCAGCAGCCCTGATTCCACGCTCCAGCATGGCACCACTGCTGCTGCCAGCACTTGTCACTCATTTCCCTGCCACATTTCTTCCAGCAACCTCCTCCCAACTATGGCCATCCCTCATCCTCCTCTTGGCTCTCCTTGTATCACCAAATCTGGCAAGAATTTCAGAAAAGCCAGCTGTAGGCTGTGCTTACCCAAAATTTGTCTAAAAGTGGCCCTGAGAAGGGGGAAGGAAGAAAATGTAGGCTTATGGGATATCTTTTAACTGTGCTGCGAGATCAACACACTCCACATCAACTAAACGGATTCTAGTTCATTGAGAAATGGAATAACCAGGAGTGAACCAGGCTGTCAGGTAAGTCTGCACACATGTGCCTTAAGAGGCAAGTCTCTCAAAGCAAGACAAACAGACATGGCCCAACTGAGTGCTGACTCAGAGGAATCTGCAAAGCCATTATCCCTGCTCTGCCATTCCAGGTCACCAGGGCTCCTCCAGGTACACAAAAGAGAAGATGAAGGAATGACATGGAACTGCTTTGATCAGCAGCAACAGAAGAAAGGATTAGAAGAAAACATGTGATATTCTCACAGATACAGACAACTGCTAAGAAAGAAAAGGATCCTGGCAGAAAGGTCATACATACTTCTATGCACATACACAAATGTACTATATCTTCAAATACTTCATTGATCTTACTACAGTTATTTAAATGTTCTTGCTGCTCTCTTTAAAAAAATTTTCCTCTTTAAAAAGTCCTCAGCTGAATGTCATTTCACATCCAGTCTGTAAGAGTGGAGACAGTCTACCAACCATTTGCAGAATAAATCAATGTTTTCATTGTTAAATGACAATTAAGGTGCCTGAACTATTTAAGACCTGAATTCTAAAATATTTAGTTCCATGACATCATTTTCAAGGACATAAGAAACTCCTACAAAGAGGCAGAGACCAGCCTAGGACCTCATGACCTCTCAAGACGCCAACCAGCACTATGATTATACAATTTCACAAGTACCCACTGCAATTCTGACACCACAGCTTCCCTCTTTATTAATTTTTCTTCCCTGATTTAAAATTCCACCCTCACAGAGGAACTTTGTCTGCTCCCATTTTTTATCACCTCTACCAAGACATAATGCTTCTACTTACAATTTTGGACAAGCTATTTCTTTCTGTTTCACTCCAGCACTACTTTCTCATGGGTTTACTTTTAAACAGTGCATCAAACAGCACTGTTTAACAACTTGTTGCATTAAAAGAGTGGTTCAATAACTTTGCAACGTTCATTTAGCACAAACTCTAATATTTAATGTTTATGATGTTTGCAACTCTCAGCCAAAGTATAGCATCAAAAGAGCATGTATGCACTGAATTGTATCTTGTTAAAAAGAACAGCAGCACTGAAAAAAGTTATATTGGAACAATCTATAAATGTGTTTACATTATATGAATGATTTGCTGTTCCTTCACAAGGCATGTAGGAAGTCAGCACTTCTCAAATGTGTAAAGTATTTCCATGTGCTTAAAGCACGATCTTTCCAAAACAAACAATGATTGAGAAATTTTTTATTATTCTTTATTTCCCTGCCAGCTGTTTTTTTGGACTCTCCTCTCAGCCACCTTCTTTCTTTCAGTCAGATCTCTCCTTATTGCTCACAGTAACACCTACTCAAGCAAAGGTACATTCAGAGCTGTAAGACTCAGAAACAGGAGGATCTCAAGCTGATTTACATGGCATTTTCCTCAGATTACTCTACAACGTGTCTTTGTGCTATCTTAGCTAGTGGCAGGTCTGGCTGCTGCTTGGGATAGAATTTGGGCATCCTACATCAGAACCTGAACATTCCTGCTGTTCTGTCCCAGTGCCTGCTCCCATACAGGCAAGGAAGCAAATGACAACCTGGCTGAACCCTTCTTTTTCCCTGTGAGCCTTTTCATGGGACCAGAACAAGCTGCATGTCACAGAGATGTCCTCTGAAAACTGATGGGGAAGAGTCAGGAATGCAAGTAAGCTCTTGGGCAACTCCAAAAATCAAACAGGACACTAAAAATCACAAACAAAACAGAACAAAAAACCAAACCAACCCAAAGGAAAAAAAAACACAACAAAGAAACAACCCACCAAAAAAAAAAAAAAGATCATTAGAAAAATCCCTAACCTAACAACAGCTCCATTCCAAAAAGTGACAACTAAAACATAGATCTGCTCCACTGCTGGCCACAGACACTTTAACCAACAAGCACATGGATCATGCCATTCACTCCTGTACAATTAACACTGTTGGCATTATTTAATTTACTAAATTCCAGTCATTACAGCTGTGCAAACTTATGGGTCTAATTTGTATTTATCCTAATACGTGTACATAAACATGTGCTGCTTTAGCCATGTAAAGGAGCCTTAAAGCAAATGAACAAATATTACTTTAACAGAGAGTATCAGAGAGCCCAACCATATAAAAGAATCAAGTCAAGCAGTTCTGATTATGTCTCTCCATCAAACAGCTTAATTTCAACTACAGCATATTTCCTAAGGCATTCCAAACTAAAATCCTGCAGAGAGCTATGGAGAGACATAGCACTGCATTTTCAAAATACAGCCTCCTTTTCCAAGGCCATTGCTGTGTAAATTAAGGGAGAGGAAATAACAAATACTGTCATTTACTTTGCCTTTTTTCCTCCAGAAACATTTCTTACCAACATAAGGAAAAAAATTCATTAAGTCAACATCATGTGCTGAATGTTTATGCACTTTGATATAACAGTAATTACTTAGTAAGGCCAGAACCCAATTAATGTTTCAGACTTCAGTCCATGGGCTGGAGTGCACAGGAAGCATTCTGATGATAGATCACTTAAATAAAGTTTATCTGGCATACACTTCAAAACCAGAGTTCAGAAACTCAACGCACAGTTCAGCATGTATGTGCTTGACTCTTAACAAAACATCTTTATTTAAACAGAGGGCTAGAGATTTAGTATGACAAATGTATTTACTACTACTAATCATTTTCCATCAAGCTACTTGGAAGTTGCATATTGTATTTATAAAGTTATGGGATTTAAGGGAGCAGTAGGTGGGTCACAGGACTGTGGGCCACTTTTTAAATCCAGCATGTTAGTCCTAACCTGAGTTATATCATCCAGCATATTTGGTGTCCCTCAGTTTATATATTTGAATTCCATATCCACATACTGTCAGAAATGGTAGAGATCCGGCAGCCACGACTTCTTTTTCCTCTCTTCTTTTCAGAAATAGTATCCTTCTTAGCAAATCAATGCTCATTGTTAAAAACAAGACAGTGTTACTGACAACAAAAATTCAATGCTAAAGCAATATGCAATGTACACTGACTAGGAATCAGGAAATGGTGCTTAGCAACTGCAGAATGCCACTTGTCCCGGGCTGCGTGCACCCCCTGTGAATCCCTGCTCCAGGGAAGCTGCTTGGCAGGAATGCTGCTCCCCTGAGCACATCCATCCAGAGACCCTGTGGAAAGTGCTGTGACTCCCTGACTGGGGCATTTGGGTTTCCTCTGGAAAGGGATTCTGCTTCTGGCACTGACATCGAGCCCAGAGTCTGAGCTGGGACACAGCCACCACACACAGGCACACAGAATGCTCGGTGCCACTGGAAATTTTACCTTTACATGCATGTTCTCTAAACAAATACACCTATTCCAAAAGGATCTATATGCCTAAACACACTAGTTACTCTTGAAAATAAGTGTTGTAATTTTGCTATGATTCTAAACTACCAAGAGTTGCAAAGAGGGAAATATTCCAGCCAGCTGTGAAAGAGAAATGTGCATGGTATGAGCCAAACGAAGATTAAAAACAAAATACCAATTAAACTCAAACTGGCATTCATCTCAAAGAAATCAATTCCATCTGAACAGTTTCAGTCTGAAGATAGACCAGCTGAGCTAACAGTCAAGGAAGCCTTGATTGCTTTATTTTTTAACTTCAGGCAAAAACTAAAAGCACCCAAAAAAACCCCAGCACAACCCCCCCTCACACACTAAAACACACTGCACCAAAACCAACAAACCAACCAACCAAACCAGAGCTGTAAGAATTGGCAAAGTAAGGCCCCCTCAGGAGCTGCAGAATAGTTGTAGCCTAAACCACAGTGTGACATGCACCTCACTTACCTCAGAGCACCTGGCATATGTCTAAGCAACTTTGAAGGATCACAATTGATTAAAAAGGTATTTTGACAGACTTTTTCGAGTTTGGAACAGGATTTTGGATAATTGCTCCACAAGCTATAAAAGAAACAGACTGAAAAACAGGAGCAGCCGTGAGCAGTTGTTTGCACAGGAAGCAATATTGCAGGAAAAGGCAATAATAAAGAACAGTTAATTTGACCTAAGCTGATGAGGTCAATGTTTTAAAAGAAATACCTCCATATAACGTAAAATAAGAACATTATTTCCCATCAGAATAATACTGCAAGTGCAACACTGCACAAAATCTCTTCCCTAACACTTGTTATGTGCAGCTTAGTGGTAACACACATTCCTGAGGTGTCCTAGACATCCTGTGTCTGACACAAATCCATTCCTCTGAAATATTGGTTCTACGACTGCTCCCTCCTGCAAGCTCTGGCTGCTCCAGGCTGCACACTGCTCTCCCCAGAATCCAGCTACTAATAACCTGAAACTGCAAGAACTGGAATAAATCTGGGCAACATTCAGAGCCACAAAGTTATATTTAACACTGCTGCTGTGATTTGGACAGGGAAGCAGTAGCTGGAGCAGATATTTCACTCTTAATTCGCTGCCATTCAGGGGTGCTGTTGACAGGAGATGGAGCCTGGCTCAGCGGAAGAGCCACGAGGTTAGGAATTTAGTAGGGCTGGATCCTATTCCTTCTTCCTCCCCTGCTCTGCTGCCTAATCCTGGGTGAGAACATCCCCTGTGGGCATCTGGTTCCTCTCCCTCCCTGACACATCTATTTAAACTGCAAATTCACCGGGGTAGGGACCATCTTGGTAATGATAAAGCACGTACAGGACTCTACACTAATAGTTCTATTAATAAATATTCCCACTGCTATTAAGTAATAAAACAAAAACAATGATAAATATTAGAAGGTCAATGATGCATTACATTTATTCTGAGGTATTTGGGTATAAAATGCAAGAAGGCAAACTCCCAAGCAGGAGCAAGCAGGGGACACCTATGTTGTTTTCCAGCATTTTTGGGCAATCCAATTAGAGGTAATTGAGTTTTTAACTGCATGAGATTACTCCAAGAATACCATCACTAGAGGCTAAGTGTCCTGGGAGGCTGGGGGAAGGGAGAAAAGAAACATTACAGAGCTGGAAGGAACAGAAAAGGGACAGGCACACAGCCTAAAATGTGCTGGAGATGGCACGAGCTGAGCCAGTCTGAGGCACTCAGATTTTCTACAAACATGGAAACAGCTGGGCCACAGACTCAAAGGTTCTGTGCTCCCAATTCAATGAATTAAAAAGGAGTTAAATACATCCATGCTTCTGTGTATTTTTAACCACAATGGTGAGGTAAAGCACAGACCTAGAAAAGCCTTCTACAGTTCTGTAAACACTAGAGACATAAGAAGAAAACTAAATTCATGTAACACAATTAATTCCTGTTGAATTTGCAAACTGCCATTTGTCTGCAATACATATGAACATCTCTTTTACACCTTAAAATGAGCCCCACATTAAAGCTACCTGACAACCAGAAATGGTCATTACATTCACCAAGAAACAGAAGAATGAGTCTGTTGTCAGGCCTTGTTTTCAACCTCCTGACAAGCCCCAGAAACAAGCTGGAAACATCATTCACTTCGGAAAAACTTTGCTCTTTTTGATAGCTGCTAAAGTCTGAAGGACCACAATTGACAGGAAATCTCATTTTTAGCACTACTACAGCAATTAATATTGCTACGGTTTCTTTCGTAGCTTTACCCTGATTGGAGATGGGATTTAATAAGACTGTTTTAAAATATTCAGATGTGCTGAAGGTGTATTTCTTAATATAATGAACATGATAAGGAAAAAGGCCTGGCAGCACTGTTTCCCCCTACCCAAAGAGGTAAATCAAACTGATTGATTTGCAATGTAAGCTTTGTGCACAGAGGACAGAATTTACTGAAAAAGTTAAAGAGCAGACTACAGAGGAAAAACTGCTTCCACTTGAAAGGAGATAAAAAGAAAGCAATTTCACAAAAGGAGAAGTGAGGGAGACCCTGTCCCCATGAGCTAATTGTCTGTCTCATGCTATAGGGGATGCTCTTGCTTAGCTTACAAGTGAAAGACATTCCCTCCTCCCCATGCAAGCAGAGGAACTCACAGCACTGATCTGACACCTTAAATGAGCCAACTTCCTTGAGCACTGCCCAGGAGACTAGAATGGACATGCTCCTAACTCAGACACCAAGAAACATGTCTGATTAGCAGTCAGGCAGAAGAACATCTCTGACCAAGGAAAAACACTCATGTTCAAGCTGAAAAAAACCCAGTGGATTGCCACAAGTGGCATATTTTCATAGCCTTTGTGTAAACACCAGCTCCAGATCAGCCAGCATCTCAGCTAGCTCTATCTGGCTTCCCTTCTTTTGAAACCAAATTAGAGGAAAACACCCATCAGAAAAGGTCAGTGGCCAAACTATTAGGAAAAAATAAAAGCCCAGGGGAAGGACACACATAGTGATTCATTAAATGTGCACTGCTAAGCCTCTGACAGTGGGCACAATCCAGACTTTTCACACAAATGTACTGAATTTGCAGAACTCTTGTGCCAGAGCATTAATTAGAATTGTACTTCTTAAGAAATTCTGAGTACTCCCCTACAGTTGCCCCTACCAACAGGAGTGGTGTGAACCCCATGGTTTAGAGGGGAACAAAGCCAAAACAGCTACAAAGAGCACAACAAAAGCTCCACCCACTTCACGTGGACACCTACGCAAAAGGAGTGGACCGAGCATCTCATGTTCTTAGAAAAACACTCAGCCTAGCAAACAAGCATGTCCTAAGGTGAGTGCCAGCTGGGAATTCACCTTACCCTGCCACTAGAACCTGCCTTCATGGATCATGTGCAACAAGCAGAGCTGCTTTTCACAAAACTAACCCTGCTCCACGGCCAGCCAACTTGCATTTGATAACTACAGTAACTTTCCAAGACGCACCCCAATCCTAATCTGAAAACATCAAGAATTTGAGATTTCGTTGTGTTCCAGAGCCAATTTTAACAGTGAGGCCAATTAACCAGCAGAACATTGTGTGAACTTTAGGTCTTACTCGTTCCTTCAGTTCCTATTTAGATGGCATTTGTTTAACTAAGGTTACTGGTTCTTGCTACAATTAATGCTGCACTGCTCAGACTTGGCATGTTCTGTGCTAAGGAGGTGCTGAGGGTAAATTGAGTCAGACCTTAACTGTCTCCTAAACCAGAGGCAGAATGCAGCACACAGAGCAGATCTTTCTGCCTTTCAATGGACTTTTGTGGCTCCTCTTTGCATTCTTTCTGATTTTTGCACTCAAAATGCAGCCAAGCAGAAGTCCACAACTCTTCCCAATACTGCATCCAGAAGGAGAAGTCCTTTCCTATTTATTGCTGGACTATTCACATACCCAAGGTCTCCCAAACACACTGTGGCTGAGGGTCAAACTGGTTTACATGCTCAGCTAAACTTCCAAACCCTCCTCCCAGAGCCTGTTATTTACTCTTCTATTTCTCATTTTGCATTTAGCCTATTAAAGGACATTTCATTCAAATGAGGCCAGTTTGTCAAAGCGACCCTGTAAACTGCCAATTTGCACTTCATCCACAGAAATTCAACATCTGCTTCCAAGCACTGAGCTGCCTCCTAGCAGAACACCCACAGAAACATTCCCAGGCTGTGGAACCAACTTCTTCAAAAATTACAAAGTTAGACAGCTCATTCATTTATTGTGCAGAGTATGAACATTGTTATTATTCTGTAACAGAATTTCTATATATTTTTTAAAATAATGTCATGTAATAAATAAATCAAGCACCTGTAAAGAAAATAAGGAAGCATTCATCTTTCTAAACAAAACCTGTAATTTTGTTGGTGTAAAATTTTTGATGCAATCCATTTTCCATAAATAGCAGTCACCAACTTCGAATGTTTCTATCCTTAACTTAACTTTACCGTTAAAAAACATTCATAGAAATAAGTACAGTTAAGCTGTATTTTTTCAATTTAGAACTAAGGTCAGTGAGGGTGAGGTATTTTTTGTTTCCTGGGATTGAACAAATTAAATTATTTATCTATTCAGATTTTCTGAATACTGATGAATTAGCAATTAGTTAACTGACATATCCCCTATTATTCCAAACATTAGGATTTGAATGTCCTGCTGCTGGAAATCTCATCATCCCACTCCTTCACCATTCCTGGATGAAGTTTACTTAGGGCTGCAGATCTCAAATGTCCACTACCACATACTGCATTTAAAATTCATTTTTAAACTAATTAGAAAATACTTCCACCGTCCTCATCACATACATAAGCTGATCATCTTCCTTCTCCCACAGAAAGGCCACAGCTTTAAAGAATTCTGAGAATACATTTTAACAGCAGGAAAAAGTACAAGCATTCAGACAGTATTTGTTAAACAGAACAACAGGCATTTTCTGTCCACTGGCTTTTCTACACAGACTGATATGCTTTGTGAGAGATTTTCTATCTCTCCCAGACTGTTAGATTTTAAAAGAAATAGGAAGAAGATCAATTTACACCACAGGAAAACAAGAAAACAATCCACACAGCTTTGCAAAAACTGACACTGCTTTTGCAAAAATAAGCTGCAAATGCTTCCACACTGTGAACACTCAGAGATAATGAATGCAGCACAAGTATTCACAGCAAAAATAAATCAATTACTGATAGGAAACTAGTTTGATGCACGGATTTTTGGTTTGCTGACTTCTTGGTTTGTTGCAGAGAATAGAGAGTGTCGGTTATTTTCAAGACATTCAGTTTACCATGATCAATCCTAAAATACAAAGTCTAAAAAAAGTACAGAGATTTAAAACAATACAAAGCAGAAAAGCAGTAAGGTGCAGAAAAGACCAGTCACTCATGCTCCCCCTCCAGCTCTACATTTATGTACAAAGGCTGGTGTGTGCTTGTGCCATGTCACGACACAGAACAGGAATGCTGAGAGATCTTCAGCTGCCACCCTAACAGTGACACACCTGCAAAAATACTTGTTGCTTCCTAGAGACAAATAACAATGAAAATAGAGTCCTTAACCTTGGCATCATTTTCTAGATTGTCAATATCATACTCACAGATAACTTCAGTGCTCAAAATAAATCTGAAGAAAGTGCAGATGATTCTTGAACTTCCAAAATTTCAACTTCCAGAATCGGTACACAAACAAGACAAATCAAGGACACCACAACTTCACAGGGAGGGAGGTATAGTTTTTTTTTTGACAACTACACAATGAAAATGTTCCATGTATTTGTGATGACCCTTCTGGGTAGGTCATCACAATATTCCTATTAGCAGAATGATGAAATTCTTCAGTTAATTCCTAATTACTTATTTAATTGGAAGAGAACAGTCTATTTCATGTAACATGCAACTCAGGTTTAAACGACCTCTGAATTTCATATGAGGAAATCCTTGATCTTCTGAAAGGCATTAAAAAAAAACCAAACAAGTAAATCTTACCATTTTGATGCCAGTGGAAAACGTGACTGGTTTGACAGGTTTGGGTTTTTCCAGCTGCATTTCTAGCTGAGTAGATCTGTCCTTATGCTGAGCTAAGAGCAGAGAGGCAGGAAGATCAGAGCTCTCCTGTAAACATATAAGGAATAAATTTGAGTCCTAGACCAAAACAAGTATTAATTAACACTGCATATTCTTCCAAACTGCAAGCTGTGACTGCAAGGCCATCACTAGAACAGCAGAATGCCAAGTATCCTCTCCCTCAGAAACAGTTTACAGAAAACGCTCATTTTCAGTAATAAGAAAAAGCTGCAGCAACCCCATAAATCAGAGTAACCTGCAAACAACCATTTTTATAGAATCCACATTAAAGACAATATAACAGGCTCCTTATTCCAACTGGCCAATGCAACAATATTTATTAAAATAAAAAAAAATTAGAACTTAATCAGAGGAGGAATAATACTGAGTAGTATAACTTGGATCAGATGTTTATCTAAGACACATTCTTTCTACCAATGAACTCGGACCAGTTTGAAATTGTTTCCCATTAGATTTCACCTGAGGCCGTTTGGAAATGATCCTTGCTCTGCTCTGCACAATGGCACTATTGTAAGTGCAACCAACAGCATATTTATTTTCTCCTTCAGCAACTTATTTTTAGGGAAGCCAGCCAATTTTTAAAATATATACATATATATATATAGTAGTAAAATTAATAGTTAAGCAAATGAATTACTTAAACTGTCAGGACAGAATGATTATTAACATACATATATGTAAGTGCATTTTTGAGAGAGTCAGGAAATTATTGGCCAAGTAATTTTCTAAGAGACTATCTACATGCACACAGAAATCCTTGAGAATTCCTGGCTAGAATTACCATGAAGTTGAGAGCAGGCAAGAAGTTCAGACAGATTCCTCCTGGACTGCTCTAGCACAGTATTTTATTCCTAAAGCCCTCACACATCACATTTACTTCTGTTTCAAAGAGCCAAGCAAATACTGAACTATGAACTATATTTGTTACCCAAAAAACCAAACAGATTTTATTAACAGGACTGTGATTTTTTTAAATTATTCAGTTCAAGGTAAGAAGCTGGATGTTTTTAATGCCACAAGATGCCTTGCTGTTTTCATGGTGCGTGGAGAAATCCTCTGAAGGATGACCATGAAGAACAGTCACTTAACACATCACTCTCCAGTCTTTTTTCTTCCCTATATTTATTACACTCCCTTTGTCTTACCACTAGAATGCAAGACAAAAGCAGAAAAATCTCACATGACAAGATCTGGTCCAGAATCATTAATACAACATCTAAGGCACAGGTTCCTACTTGCATTTCTGTGATCAACTGGGAGGAGGGAGGGAAGATGCTAAAAACCTAAATTGTAGAGACATCTAATTTCTGTACACCTGGGAGAAAATTTGGACCACAAATGCAGTAGTTTAGAGTCTGCTTCTTTCTAGTGTTGTACATCTCTAACCAGCATGCAGCAGCATGTGCTGCCAGCTGTCAGCAGAGGTTAAGGATGTTGAATTCTTTCAATCACCAGATTTAACATGTTGGGGGAGAAGGGAAGAGCAGAAAGCATTCTCTTGTTCACTTTGTCATTCATATTCCTTAAACACTCACTGCATTTCCAATAAAAAGATTCAAGGAAACCAATTTTTAACCAACTTCTCAAGAGTTCACACAATGACCAGTAACCAGATTACACAACTGTGGGAAACCCACACTGTGCCAGCAAGGCACCACATCCTGATTGTTTGTCCTTCTGAACATGCACAGAGCCCTTCTGTTAACTATTAACACACATGGAAGTTCCAACCCTGTGTTTATCCATACCAGCAATTTTCTGTATGGGAAAACAAACTCTCTACACTATGAACAAAGCTGGTTAGATGCAACAATTTCTGGAAGATTTGTCTCCAAACCCTTGAGGTTGTGGTGAAAGTGTGGATCTGACGTCTTTGACGCCTTTGCCTTTGACTCCAAGCTATGCCACAGTCCAGGGAAAACCTGCTCCTCTGCCATGTGCTGCAATCCCATTCTGCTCATGCCTGGGAATTATGGGCTGTTGAAGAGGAGTGGAAGTCCCATAACACACATGAGATCATCTTAGAATCCTCTGTATACACGTGAGAGAGTTTGTACAGCACATAAAGAAAGTGCTTCAATATTTCACTCAACCTAGATTATCCAAGACTATCCAAGGTTAAAAAAATCCCCAAACAAACAACAACCCAAAATAAAACACTCATATAGCTCTCCCAGTGATGCATAAAGTGCATTTAAGACTGCAAGTCTAAATTACAACAGGGTATTGTGCTTTGAAAGTGTGAGGGTTTTTTTTGTAAAACAGGTGACCTACAATGACGGTAACACAGTAATTGCCTAATTAGTACTGAGAGGCAAAAAGGACCAAAGTGCCTTTCCAGGGGCCTGCAGAGCCTGGATCCCCCCAATGCCTTGCTGATCTCTCCAGCATTTCACACTGGCCTTCTCCTCCCTGTTCCCAGCCAAGGATGGGTTCATGGAGCCTTGGCCCCAGCTCCAGTCCTTTCTGCATGAGCCCCTGCACTCCCCAGGCTGGCCAGAAACCAGGGCCCACTGCACAACATCTAGAATACCAAACATTTTTCTGTGCCTCTGGACTACCTAAATTATCAGCTCTTTGAAGATGGTACAGCATTCTCAAATACTTTTCTACACAACTGAGACCTCTGCTCCATGTGAAGTAACACAAATAATGATTTGGACCACCAAGCTGATGAGAGGCAGAGAGCACCTCTCCCATGAGGAAAGCATGAGAGCATTGGGATTGCCCAGCCTAGAAAAGAGAAGGCTTTGGGGTGACCTAATTGTGGCTTTCCAGTACCTGAAGGGAGCTGACAGAAGAGATGGAGAGAGACTATTTACAGCAGCCTGGAGTGACAGGACAAGGGGAATGGCTTCAAACTGACAGAGGGCAGGTTTAGATTAGACACTGCAAGAAATTCTTTACTGAGGGTGCTGAGGCCCTGGCACAGGCTGCCCAGAGAAGCTGTGGATGCCCCAACACTGTCAATGTTCAAGGCCAGGTTGGGGCTTTGAGCAATCTGCTCCAGTGGAAGTTTTCCCTCCCCATGGCAGGGGGTTGGAATTGGATTGTCTCCAAGGACCCTTCCTTCCAACGCAAGCATTTCTATGATTCTGTGAGATTTGCAGCTTCGTAACATTTCAGCACCAAAGGTAAAATTCATTTCTTGATAAGGAAAATAGCTGACATCTCTACTTGCACAATACAAAAAATGTGTCCTTAATTTTTTCTTGCTGCCCAGTGGCAGGGGCAAACTTGGGGAAAAAAAAATTACCAAGATCCAGTAGTGGATGCAGTAGTGGGCTGTAGGCTGACCACACCAGGTGATCTGCTCAAAGGAGAAGATTCAAAACCAATGTCAGATTCTCACCTTCCTCTGCTCTCACAATCCTGCAGAGTCACTGGTGTTACCACTGGTATCTCTGTAGCCAGAAATTAATCCTTTTTGGTTTAGCACAGAACCAGCAACCACAGATATAAGATTACTCTTTTAAGTTAATTCTTTACACTGCTGCTGCTTATGCTTGGCTTTTGCTGCATTTCTCAATTAAGTTTTACTCATGATCAGTTTCATTTTCAGATTTGCAGCCCAGCATTAGAGGCATTTCAGAGACCATAGGAAATGTTTATTTGTTTAACAACTGCTGGTTTTCCAGAGACTTTGTAAGTCATTACACAAACACTTCAGTGCTGGTTTTATAAACCTTAGTAATATTACAAAACAAGTTTTGGCTCAAATTTAAGTTGACACTGTCCCTTTAGAAACAGAGACAGAACTTGAAACGGTCCAGTTTCCTCCCTCAGCCTTTAAAAATCACCTTTATGTTGTTTTTATAATATTAAGATATGCTTTAATAGCAATACCTATGCAATCACAGTTAAAACTACTTATTTCAGTCATGTTTTAAGGGTTATTTATAGCTATTCTTTCTGCAAGCCACCTGGCAAAGGTTTCTAGTAAAACCAAATGCTGCGTTAAAAAAAAAAATTTAAAACAAACAACCACACATCAACAACTGATCTCTAGCCAGATAGGAGTGCGTTTTAGAACAGGGTTTTAAAAAGTCAGAAACTCAAAATCCATATTCTGAGAAATTCAATTCAAATTCATAGTGTAGTTTTTATTCATTTATCCACTATTCCCAATTGTGTGGACTGTAAACGCATTTACCTTTAAAGTGAAAATAGGTTGCTGGATGTAAAGATACAGGCTTGACTGTTTTTTTAGAGAACCTTTCTGCTCATCTCTGCTTTTGTCTACAAAGTAAAACCAGTAACAGGTTGCCAGGAAGCCTGGCTGGAAGAAAGGCATCTCTTCAGGAGGCCCTGAAACTCCTAAATTTCACTTATATCCTCTCTCCATGTCAATGCCTTCTGCACTGGCTCAAAGAGGAGCTCTGCTTTTTCAGGAAAAGTAGAAAAGCATCTGTATCTTGAATAAGAACTGAAACTACAAAGCAGGAATTAACACTGTATTAGTGTGAGATGCACTGATACAAGAGAGAAAATATGATTTAGCTATGCCAAGCGGCTTTAAACCACGCTGGCACAGCTGTACACATGTGTGTATGCACACATCTTTTTTCTGATTTCTCTCAAGGCTACACACAGACTGTGTGTACACAGACTGTCCTCATGGGTGTTAAAGCTGTGAATGTGTGTGTATGCATGTCTGTACACACACTTGTATCGAAAAAATTGAGATGTGAACCTTGTTTAAGTAACACATTTAGTGAGTTTCTCTATGCCCACACACCATTGCATTTCAGATGCAGAATCACCAAATTAATCAAGATTACCATGATTTCCAAAAGTAGTCTGAGTTTTACTCTGTTTGTCTATACCAGCTGCATTCACTTCAAAAGGAGCAACTTGTACAGGAGAAGTTGCAGTAAGAGAACATGACACACTCAAGGCAAGAAAACTTTTCACTGTAGTAGTTTTTGCATAAAAAGACACCACCAGTCATTTAGGTGCTCTGACTGAGAAAGGGCTGACCAATGCTTGGACAACTCATGAGGTTACTGTCCCCTGCTCTCCACCATCTCCACTGCAGAGGTGGCTGAGTCAAGAAGCACCTCTTGATGACCTTTTTGCTTCCACACACCAGACTATCAGCCACTACTCAGATCTGCTTAACAAGCCAACAGTGGTAGAGTCCAATTAAGTCTACAAATCCCAGAAGCACTCTTCATCCAGCCCCTAGCTTAGCAAAACCAGAGTGGTTTGCAACATTGAAATAAGTAACAGGTGAGAGAATGGAAACACAAAACACCGAAACAGGGACAGATCTGTTAATTCCATGCAGTTAGCAGTGATAGAGATGCATGTCAATGCTACTGAGCATTCAAAGCCTCTGGTTTTGTTACTCACCAGATCATCCAGGAGTGCCTGTTTATTCTTCCTTTTTATCATCTGTTGTAGCTGTTCTTCCTTCTGCATGAACAGGCGCCTTTGTTCGCTTTCCTGCCGCTCCACCTCCAGAGCCTCCTCCAGCTCTTCCTGCTCCCGCGTCTGAGAGGGAAATCAGAAATCAGCTCCCAGCAGACCCACAGCTCCACTGCCCCCCAGGGGAGCCCAGGCAGGCCATGCAAGGGGAAAGCAGCCAAATTCTAGCTTTTAAAGCAGAATTGTAAGGTGATTATGGATGATTATTCTACCTCCTCCTTGTTCAGCGTAAAGTTAAGACTTTTAACTTGCTGCTCGCTGGAGTCTGGATCTGACTCCTTAAATGTTAGGGAATGGGTTTTTCCTACACTTTCACTCTAAAGTGAGCCCCTCTTTGCACCCACACATCCTATAACTCAATGATGTAAGTAGGGTGAACAAAAACATAATCCCACAATACTGTTCCTGATCATCCCGCTCATCAGCTGCATCTTCTTTGCAAAGCACACTGTGCTTATCAGTGGTGTAGACGAAAAATGAAAAATTACAAATATGTGAGTATTAATAGAGAAACCTATAACTTTAAGCATTAACTGTGAAAATGTCACATTTTCAGAAAATAAGGAATTTTTCCTATAACCTGGATTGCAGTCATGTGACATGAGATGAAAAGAAAGATTACTAGTACAAAATGACAAGTTTTTGTTACAGATCTTGGCAAGCCTTTTTATTAATGTGCAAAGTATTAGGTAATCTGTATTTGAAAATCACAGTGAAAGAATAAAAAAACAGAAGAGGGCTCAGAGACAGGAAAATAAGAGGATTAAACAATTTTATAAAGAAGGTGGATCAAAACAATGTCAGTTTGGTTGCAAGAAGGTACAAGGAAAAACATACAGGAAACATTTTCCAAATCTTCTCTATCAAATATACTAAAGCAAAGGGAGATGCAGTAAAAATGGCAAGATAATTAAAATTTTATAAACTTAAATGAATGATTTATTAATGAAAGGAGTTTCAGCAAAACATCATAGGGGAAGACACTGATCTTCTTCTCTGTGGTGCCCAGTGACAGGCTGGGAATGGCCTGACATCACGTCAGGGAAGGTTTAGGTTGGCTATCAGAAAAGGTTCTTCACCCAGAGGGTGGTTGGGCACTGAACAGGCTCCCCAGGGCAGTGGTCACAGCACCAAGGCTGACAGAGCTCAAGGAGTGTTCCAATGATGCTCTCAGGCACAGGGTGGGACTCCTGGGGGTGGTGCTGTGCAGGGCCACAAGCTGGACTCAATAATCCTTGTGGGTCCCTTAAACTCAGCTCATGCTGTGATTCTGTGATCATTATCAAGGCCAAGACCATAGTAATGTTTGTTCTAATCATAAAGTAATAAAGCACAGTTACCTAATAGAAGCCAGAATATGCAAAAAAAAAAATCCCTTCACCTGACAGATCAAGCCAGTGGGTCCCAGTTACTGCTGGATGCAAGAGCTGACAGATCTCATCACCTACCACCAAGCCAATAGAAGCTGCTTCTATTTTGTAACTGGTGCAGTGACACTGCTAAAAAGCTGGTCACCAACCAGCAACCACCTGGAACTGGGCTCTTAGCATTTAATGAAAGAAAAAAAAAAAACCAAGAAGAAAATCCCCAAACTTCTAACTGAGGTTATGTCTGAGAATTAAGTTGATCTTCAGTCAACAGAACTGAAGAGCTCAGGGTCTTTGAGACATTCCAAGGCTCTTCCACATTTATCTCTAAAGACTGCCTGGAATTTGCACTGAAACAGAAGAGAACTTGTAGGGAAGTGCTGACAGACCTAGTCTGAAGAAACAGCCCAGAAAAATTATAGTCTGAAATAAGTAAACTGATAAACAAGCCTAAACCAGAGCAGACTACAGGAAAATGGAAGAATTATCACGTGTCAGATCAAATTCTTTAAAGGAAGACCAAACAGAATAGCAGAAGAGAAGAGATGAGTTCAATAGGCAGCAAAGGTTGTGTCCAGACTGAAGATAATCTAAACACAGTCCTAACACGTGAAGGAAAAGATGATGACAGTGAAGCCTGGAGTAAACTCAAGCCTACAAGTGAGGAAGTAAACAGAAAGTAAAATCACATTTCACCACACAACGCAGGAAGCAGCAAGTTGCCCTATGACTGGAGGATTGCAAATATTTAAGGGAGAAACACTGGAAAAGCTACAGTCCACTCAGGGTGCAAGGTTTTATAAATAAAAAAAAAAACAACTTATAATTACAAGAACACCAAGATCTTCACATTTTTTCTAAACTGCAAGAGAAGAACAGTCTTAGGATCAATGTATTTCCAGCAGAGATGGGAAAACAGAGTTCCTTTATGAGAGGCATTAAGACCTCTGCATTCAATCTGGCCCCTTCTGCTTGCCAAACACAAATTCACACCGGAGCAGGCAAAAGGTAACAAAAACAACAAGAAGGATAGAAAACATCTACATCCCTCAGAAGCAACCTATTACAGTGGACAGAAAAATTTAAGTCAAGAATGTAGGGACAATGACTGGCCATAAGAAATTTAGGCAAGAAAATAGCACACTTTTTACCATGCATGGAATAAAGATATTCCAAAACTTGCTAAGAAGATCTGGAGAGGAAAAGCAACCCTTCAGCTTTTAGGAGACGGGTAAATTTATGGGCAAGATCATGCAGTTTTTGTAATAACCACTGTATAAAGTCTATTATTATGTTTCAATTGTTGAAAAATAAATTATGAATGCTTCAAATGTTAAAAAAGAAAAAAAACCAGAAACATTTCCAGCTCTTCAGTGAGTCTGGATTCACACAGGCTTGCCCAGCTTCCAGCAGCCAGCCTCCAGCACAGCAGGACTGTGGAGCACAGCAAACAGAAGTCCTGGGGGCTTGAGTGGGTACAGGGTATTAGAGAGCTGCTTGACAGCATCACACAGCCCCTGCACAGGCTGTCAGAGGCACTTCCTTGAAGGGAAGGTGGGCTGCAGGCAGAGCTGTTCTCACTGTGACCCCAGAGGTTGCAGCTCCATTGTAAAATAAGACATGCAGCCAAAGCTTTGGCAGGTCTCTTCAAGCTCTGAAGCAGAGGATATTGCACAGTGTCAGAGACAGGATAACAGATCAGAGATGGACCCCTAGGGAAATTTCCTTGCCTTTAAAAGGAAGAGGTTCAAACAAACATTTTTCAGATTCCAATCTCCTCCTGTGAAATCCTAGAGCTAAAGAAATCACTCGGAGTTTTGCCACAGACTTCAGGGGAGTGAGGATTTCACCCCTACTGATATGAAAGCAAGTCCTTAGTGCAACTGGATTACAAACACAAACCCTTGTTATGTCACACTCTGGGCAGACATTTTCCCTCAAGAACTGATAACAGTGTGTATTTTTATACTGAAAAAATATTTAACAGATTAAACTTTTCTTACAGGAATAAATGCATGCAAGTTTATTTTTAAAGAACAAAATGATGTGTGAGCCATAATTTAATGAATGAATCTTCAAAGAATCCTGTGTTTTGCATACAGATCATATATACAATACCCCTGATGTTACTGTTATCAGCTCTTGAACAAAAGTTTTAATGTTTGTTTCAACATCTTTCATTTTGAATTTTGTATAAACCAGGCCTGTGTTTTGCCTCAATTTTACAGCTCTCTCCTGGGAGCTTCATAATGTCCGAGTCTGAATTCCTTTTTTCCTTCAGATGAGAAAGGAACGATTGTCCTGGTGTAGGAATGAACTTCATCTCTCCTGGATATTGTCCAACGACACTGCCAGCACACATGCCGTGGTGATGTATTAGACACAGGCTCTACTGCCTGCCCCTCTCCTCAACCCCTTCCCAAAATAAAGCATAACTACATTTCAACTATCAACTTCAATATTTAAATACAAAGAACTCTGCATAGTGCTTTCAGCTTTGATTTGTTTTAAGAAAGTACTCCACAAATCCTTTAATTCTTTAACAAAATGAATAAAAATTGTAGGGGAGAGAAGTTAACTAACCAGTTTTAACTTATTCTTCTGAATGACTTCTTTGTTATCCTTTTGATACAGCTCCATTTTCTTTTTGGTGTTCTCCAAGTCCACATTGTTGGTCAAGTTAAATACTGCATAAATATTATAAAGACAGAAAGCAAAAGTATTAGGTCAGCATGCATGACTATGACAAAGAAAGACTATTCTTATGCTCTCTATCCCTTCTAGCCAAATATAAACATTGCAGTAACAGAACTTATTTCAACATGCCATATAAAGACAGAGACAATCTGCTAAGTCACTGCACTTCAACAAAATCCAGCAGAGTTTCTGTAGCTTTACACATCTGTAGGAGATTAAAATTTGAATCTTGCATCCCATTTTGTGACACTGGTAATGATATGCATGAACAATCATCAGACCATTCATAAAACATTGACCTTTCCAAGTAGCAGTTATAGCTAAGAACACAGTGATTCCTGTAAAATTAAATTAGACATTTATTTAATTTAAAATTAAACAGGCATATGAAGACAAGGTTAGAAATTAAGTCATTCCAATTCACAGGGAATATCTAATGCACAACGACTACAGTGACTGAATTCTCAGGTACACAAAAAAAAATTCACATTGCTTGAAAACTTAAAAGGCACCAACGTACAATTACCTTTATTATGAGGAATCTGCAGATGCTTGCAGATTAATAGGTCAGCTGACATTCTTTTGATGTCTCTCAATGGTGACAGACTATATCTCATGTAATTATGAGCAAGCAGGCTCGGCCAGCAAGCTCCATAGTTTAGCACAACATTCCCAATTATCTACACATGGCACAAACGGTATCTCAAGAAATTGAACAGTTTCTATAATCAACAGCTTGAAAGATGTAGATGGTTTGGATGATTTGTAATTTGATACAATGCCTGAGCCCTTCACCTCAAGGTCACTGGTTCACTTGTGGGTCAAGTGAATTCCAACTGAACGCCGTTATCACTGGGAAGTTGCTTGGTGATCCCCATCCTGAGTGGATGCTGGGCTCATGCCCATGGCCTTAAAGCTACTGAACAGTGCCAGCACACAGCAGTCAAAGGCTCCAAGAGCTCTGTCACATGGCTACAAGAGCAGCAGAGAAATTTGTGCTGCCATTGATAAATCCTCCACAAGAAACAAACCACGCAGTGGCTGTGCTACATCAGACCCTGAGGAAGGGAAGAAGCTTCTTGTGGAAACACCAGCGTGGGACTTGGGAGGTTTTGGTTCAGTTCTCTTTTCCCAGGCTTTTAGGAAACCAGGGCCAAGCTAAGCCTGGGCACAGGCACCACTGCCAAGCCATTTGTACCAGTGAGGCTGCTAGAGAGGAACAGAAGGAAGCAGCATGATGTCTGTTGTTACTTGTCAGGGTAACACACATCTCAGTTTGAAGAACATCATATCCCTTCTCTCATCCTCCCCACAGGTAACATGGCAGAAAAGAGCACTTAGGAGGGTTCTTATGGCCAACCAAACCTAAAGTAGCCCAGACTGGCACACCAGGTGAGAGCAGTGAAGGAAACATCAAGAAATCAATGCCAGAAGCAAATGCAGACAAGAAACAGGAAGGTCCAAAATGGTAGAGCCGTGGGATGCAGCTCAGTTCTGCAGTCCCAGCTCACTGCTGCCAAGGAAGGCATTCCTGCTGTTATGCCCCTCTCCCCAAGCACAGGCCTCACTCTTTCCCCTGCTCTGATTCCAGAACTCCTTCAGATGCTCTGCAGTGTCAA
This sequence comes from Leptocoma aspasia, assembly GCA_013399835.1. Taxonomy (NCBI): domain Eukaryota; kingdom Metazoa; phylum Chordata; class Aves; order Passeriformes; family Nectariniidae; genus Leptocoma; species Leptocoma aspasia. The sequence goes on along the minus strand of VXAX01003738.1, from coordinate 493,940 downwards.
CAGAAATCCTCCACTAACCTGAACTGGATCAACACAGGGGTCAGGCAAGTGTCAGAGAGGGTACCAGGGAAGCAACAAAAGGATACAGATGGGAATAGGAATACTCTCTTTCCAGGGGTACCACATCATCTTACTCTTACCTAAAAACACTCAATTTCCTCAACTGCAACAAAAAAGGGCTCAGTAAGATACAGTTCAAGAACTTCCTAACCTTAAAAAAAAAAAGGCTGTATTTATTTTTCCCCGTTTTCCAAATAATAAGCAGTATCAAGAGGAATGACATTTCAATTCAGTCTGGCTCCTGAATCAGCTGAACTCTTCCAGCCCCACTCCAGCATCCTCAGTTCAGAGGGAAGATCTAAGATGGCTGAGTTTGTGCTTTAAGAATTTCAGAATCAACACGTGAGCTGAATTTTCTAACTTTGCTACTGCTCCTGGGCAGACCACTGGGCCTCTGTACTGGAAGTCTCCCACTGGCAAGAACCAGGAGAAGGGGAATAAAGGTTCCTTTCTCCTACACACCACCTGCTGTATCTCCATAATACGGCTTCAGGCAGCACTTCTCCCTGTGGTCTTGATCTCATCCCAGCTGGAATTTCTACACTGCCATAACCCAAACAAGCCATTCCAAGTTCAGCTCCTTGGTTTCTGGAAGCAAGCTACCCATCCCAAATGTTTTGGGGTTTTTTCCTCTCCAAAAGGCAAAACATTTTCCTGTGTCATATTGAGACAAACACACACTTTTTGGTTGTAGTAACCTCTCCTTAGCAAAACATTATTTTAGTCTAAATCTTTAGTATTTTAATGGCGATCTGACAGCCAAATTTCCAGCCTACAGTTGCCCACTGACAAGAAGTTTTAATTTTTGAGTATTAGGGCAGAGAAAAAGTGTCATGTGAAAATGCTGGCACACAATCAGCCCAGGGCTCTGCAATGACAGCAGCTGCATGGGAATGTCAGCACTTCCTACAGCTCAAATCCACACAGCAGCTCTCTAAACTCTTCAATGACGACACAAGAAAGAAATAGCATATGAGCCATGCTGTGCTAGCAGGATGCCCAGATGCCACCTTCAGGTGCACGAGGAGATGCCAAATTGCCTTCAGGCTCCTGAACATCATGAATACTTCTCTAAAAATAAATCCAGCAATAAGCTGATGATCTCTGTTTTGCAATTATTACTGCCTGAAACCTTCAGGGTTTGTTTTTTTTGCTTCTTTCTCAGTTATCTTTAATAGGTTCAACTAGTCACAATTTGGTCTGTAAAACAAGAAGCTTAAGATTTAAAACTCACACTGGGGAAAAGCAGGAACGTTTTAAACACATGCAGGTGCCTACTTTTATTGAGAACTGCTTAGAAAAATGGGTGTATTTTGGCACTTCATAGGAAGTAACGTTCTATCTAAAAAAATCTATTTCAGCATCGATGTTTGGGAAATTTTCAGCAGCCACCTGCACAGGCACCCTAAAAGCCCACTGCTTTGCCCATGGTGGAAGTGGTTATCCCCCCTTGTTTTCCTGCTGTGGCTGGAACCAAGCCACAGCTCCAACCCTCTCAGCAGTCAGATCTGCTCACACCACACTGACTCTGCTCTGTCCATCTTATCCTGCTTTGTCACTCAATGACACCAGCAGTCAGAGATTCAAACTTCCAGCACCCTCAAAGGCCAGAGCAAATTTGTCCCAGAGAATACTGATATACAGCCATTGATGAGGAACACTGTCCTGTCCTAAGCGTCTCCTCAACACTGACCTGTTCACCTTCCAAGAGTGGAAACATTTAAGACATTTTGTTGCAAGACTGGAAACAGTGTAAAAAAGTGTAAAAAAAAAAGTAAAACAGTGGAAAGTGTAACAGTGTCACCTGGATCTGTCTACATTAACTTCAGTGTCAACAGCTGCCCTTTAGTACATGAAAACAGCATCTTCCCTTCTGCTATAAACACCTACCAGCAAAACAAGCTGCTCTTTGACACTGCATGCTTACCAGTGGCCAGGCAGCCAAAACATCTTTCAACATATTTTCTAATAAATTTTTCATGAGATTCAAACGTCTTTCCATCAATATTTATAGAATACAAATTCTTGCCATTGTATCCTCACAATACAGCTGACAAGCCTGTTTTGCAAGGGGCACTAGGGCACAAAAAATAATTAAGATATTATTTCCCTCTCTTGTCCCTTGTCCCGTCCACAAGTTACTTGGCATTTAAAACCCAACAACTATAAAACCAAAGAACAGAGTTGCTAATACTCAACATACTAACTTTCACATAGCTAGGACTATGCAGCACTTCTTTTATTTGGCCTGCTTTAAGTTTTGCCAGAAATTTATTTTAAATATATTTCTTAACTTAAAAAAAAATTATAAAACTCGAGGAACTAGAAAGAGTTAAAAATCCCAACTCATATGCTACACCTACCCTGAAAAAATATTGGTGTAGATCTGAATATGAGTGGCAAAGCAGATGGCTGGTTTGAAAAGGTTTCAAAGAGAAGACAGACTTATTTTTGTCCATGTTGAAATATAGCATAAGCCGATATAAGAGGCCTCAAGCCCTTCAGGGAAAAGAAACAGAAGCTGTTTTGTATGCAACAATTATTTATCTACTTATCCATCTCACATTGGTTGGTTTATAAAATGACTTGCCTTGAGACATCTGTTAAGTATAACAGGAAGACTATTGTGTTTTTGTGAAACATTTCATTCTATTTAGGTGAAACTCCAGAGTTCTGAAATTCAGCCTCTGCAGGGAGACTTTCTCTGTTTTTCAAAACAATAACGTTCATTATACAATTCTACAACAAAAGAAAAATATTTTTCTAGTTATAAAAAAGAAAATGAGACAAAAATTTTAATTAAGTGGCACAAGAATTTGTCCAGAGACATAGCAGTATGAATGAATATGAATGAATATCACTGCACTGCAGGACTAAGCCCCTCAAAATCTCCCTGTTTTAGACTAAGACTGAAAATTACTAGCATTAGTTCATGATAAACAATATTCCTCACACCCTACTACAAACAACTCCTAAATTATCATCTTCCTAAAACCCCAAATTGGGAATGGCAGAGTGCTACAGAGGGAGAGACAACCTCATCCTCAGTCTGCCTGGGATGTCCCAGGCTACTGTGGCAACTTCTCTTGGTGCTTTTGATGCCTGATCCCTGTACTTTTAAAAGGGGTAGGAGTGGAGTGAGGGGGAGAAAAGATGGAAAAGAACTTAACAGGTCCCTTCTAATCAACATTTCTGGGATCATAACAAAATAATTATCAGAAACAAAAGAAAACCCACAGTTAAGCCAGAGAAGTCTAGTTAGGTATCAATGATTATTTCTGTTTATCCTCAGTGGTCTTTCATTGAGTCAATAACTTTTCCAGAAGAACTGTGAACAGCGATGAATGACTGAAATCACTCAGCCCCACCACTCTAAGAAAGACCATTTAGGCTGGAACAGTGTGCTGCCATGGTTCACGGGACATGGCTGAAACAGATCTTTGATAAAGCTGCCCAATTTCCAGTTGGGTTATTGCCTGTGTCAGGACCAGCAACACCATCCTCGAGAACACACACACACACAGAGAGGGGGAAAAAACCAAACCACAAAACAATAAACAGCACAACCCACAAGTGATCACAGATAGCAAAACCCCTTCTACCCAAGGATCACTTGTCAAATAAGTGTTCTGAGCAAGACAAATCACGGTATTACATAAAGTCCTGGAGGAAAAGGGAAATACAGGAATACACAAATAACAGCAGCCTCCTTCGAAGCTGAATGCTTTTTAAAAAGCAGCAATTACCGCTAACAATCGTGCTGCGGTAATGCCTGGGGGCTCACTCAGGTACCAGGAGAAGGTGCCAGGCACACGCTGGGAGGCGGGTCCTGCTCCGGAGAGCTTGCACACAGGGCTTGGAAAAATGGCAAAATACAGAGATACTCTAGGGAAGAAGAAATATTTAGGGGAAGAAGAAAACTTTGCAGAAAGAGCAAGCGAAATTCACATTGTGTCCAGAGAGCGCAAATTGTAGCAACACTCAAAGGTTTAACCAGGTCCCTCTCATCACATGGGCACAGACCTGACTCACTCAGATACATGCTGTCCACACCTTTACCAAAGGCAGGTTTTAACCCTTTCACTTTATTTTTATTCCTAGTGCTAATGACAACAAACTGTGTTTACAATGTTCTCAAATTGCCCAACCGATTTTTCTTCTGGGGAAAACTCACTCTAAAATGTGGTTTTTATTTAAAGCCTTGTTTAACACATTTTAGCCCAAAGCATTATTCAGTGGCTACACTCTAAACCACTTCAAAAACCTGTTTTTTATAATAGAAATCTTAAAAAGTGACTACCCTAATGTTTGTTTGACCTTCCCACACACACAGGCTGCTGCTGCACCATCCAACTCTTCTATTTCAATAGAAAAAGTCTGTAGGTATAAAACAGCTGATATGAAAGGGAAAAATGTGTTTCAAGTGAGGTCAGCAATTGTTGTGTCTCATTCCATTGCTAGTTTTGGAGCTGACCTACCTAGACTATTTGGAAAACCTATCAGAATCAGGGTCACCTGTACAGGATGTTTACATTTTGTCTGTGCTAAGCAACTACTTCATTTAAGCCCCTACAAGAACTCCAGAAACAAAACCTTCCAGCAATGGGGGAAAAAAAAAGATAAAGCTGCCCTTTGACCCTCTCTCAGAAAAACTGAAAGTTTGGGGCACAGGGAGAGGGGAAATGCAGTTCCCTGGCTCCCTACCTTCCCAACCACCACCAGCTACTTCAAGTCTGCTGAATGTTGGCTCCACAAGGCAAAGCTGCCCTGCACATCATCCTTTCTTTTCCATCTTGCAGCCCATTTTTCCACATGAGCAAGCAAGCAGGGAATTCAGAGACACACAAAAACGAAATAACTCCTCTCAGCAGCGAAGTGTGAAATTATCATACAGAGTCAATGACTGTTAACACACTGTTCAGTCAGTCACACCGTTCACTGGAAAATGTCACACCAGACAACTTCCAGGTGGGAAATTCTGCCCAGGACCACAGCAGGGATGGGCTTGGGGACAAATGTGCAATGGGCTTTGTCACCAGGGAGGGCAAACAGGGCTTGAACTCTTGCCTGAAGTGGTGTTGTTGAATCTAACCTGTCCTCTGGGATCTGTCTGGAGTTGGGATATCATAAATGAACTCACTGACAGTGAGAATTAAGAGTCTTCTGACTGCATCCCTTCTTTCCTCTCATTATCCTGGCTGCTACATGAACAAACTAGGATGCAGTTGGACTTCCTATTCCTTTTTAGTATTTTAGGTGTTCCTCTCAGGTAACTAACTCCAATTCCTACAAACTCTATCAAGCTTCTTCACTATGCATTTGCAGGGCCAAAACAATTATTGGCCAATTCACTTTTTTTCATAAGGTTACCAAAACCAGCCAGGTTTCTGCTGCTTCTAAAACCAAATTCCCAGTACAGGATTTGGAGCCATTTGCAATGTAACCACCTAATCCCAAGAGCTGTAAAATCATAATATCCTGCACAAATTCATGAGGTTCACATAATTTCAGGCAAAACTTCAACTCCCTTGTTACAGAGGTTGATAAGTCCTGCAACAGCATTTAAGTGGGAAACTGTATTTAATGATACATGAAAAAAAGCAGTTTTGCTTCCCAGGAGCACACAGATTCTTCCAGGATCCTCTGGCCATTCCTTCTATTCATTCCCTCCTTCCTCCATACCATTCAAAAAAGTATACAAACAAAGCTACACCCACATCATCTCCTCCAGATATTTGGACCCATGTGAGTGTGACTGGTGTTTCCCAGCCACACAATTTGGGTTCCCAGCCTCAGCCTCCTGATGCCAACAAAAACATGATACATTGCTCACAGCACTATGTGTATTGGATACATTTCTACAAAAAGGAGCAAGGGCTCCTTTGAGAAAAGTGAAGGAAAAGTGTCATCTCCATGGTTTCCTTCAAATAACATTCAGTGCCCCTCCTGCATGCTCTAAGTCACCTCTTCTTCCTCCAGGTCAAAAAAAAGAAAAGCCTCAGAAGCTCATAAAAACCAAGAACAAACCATTTAGGAGTCACTCCTTTGAACACATCCTTGTTTTTCTAAGCAAAACCCATCACTCCACCATAAATCACAAGTCACCCTAACTAAGAAGAAAATAAACTCTGTTGATAACATTGTTCCTTCCCCAAAGGGCAAAGTTCTGCTTCAGCTAATCCAAAGAGACAGAAATCAAGGTCTGTTCCTAAACCTTCTCCTTCTGCACAGCAACATAAAATGCTACCACAGTGGTATGTAAGGTCACCAGCTTCAAAGCAGCTTCAACTACTGTACTTGCAGAAGCAAAAATGATGAAAGACACCATATGGCTTCTGTCATGGTAGATAAAGCTAATGGAGGCATATAATGAAAATTTCAATTTCTCCTCTCTTTGTTTAATCCTTGCCAGTGCAGCACTGAAAGTCCCCTGCAAGCCTTTCTTTTCCAGCTTGCTTCCTCTTCAGATTGTGGTTTTTTTTCTCTGGCAGATAATTTTTTTTACTTAACAATGTCCCACAGTAAATATGATTTAAAATATGCATATAATATTTCATATTATTAAAAATATGCAATATTATTAAAATCCAGAGAAAAGTAATTATATAAAAATCTGATACTATGATAAATCATATTACAGAAACTGAACTTAAGACATTCTTACAGGCAGCTGAATCAGAAGATAAAAGCCTATGTCTCATAAGCACAGCACATCAAAAATGCAAGCATTAAGACTTACCAATTTCTTCTATTTCTTCCAAGAAATCATTATATTCATCCAGAGTGGGAAAGTCTTCCTCTCTTTTATTGTATCTTTGAGAGAAAAGTATTTATAAAACACAAGAAGATGCAATTTCCATTCAACAGGGCTTTGCTGCAAGCTGATTTAGCATTGATCTAGTTTTATCTACTGTGTGCTTTGTGACTCCCAAACTGACCAGAATCTTTAATGGGAGTCAGAAGTGCCTGCTCCAAAGGAAAGGAGGCAGCCTGGAAGAAATCAGTGCTATCTCTGCCTATTGTTTGCCAATTCCCTTTCCAGGGTTACAGGTAAACATGAGCACAGAGGCCAAGATAGAGTAACTCCCAGCCAGCCTCTTAACAAAGGCAGAGGCAACAGTAACACCCACAGAAGAAAAAAAAAAAGCTTTTCCAGAACTATCGGAAAAGGGAGTTTGGCTTTGTGCCAACAACAGAAAGCATATGTCAGCAGCAAACCAAAAATGCTACACAATTATCTCATTTCATATCACTAGACCATTCCAGCACTCATACTCACCTCTTCAGAGCTGGAGAAAGTAAAAAGGGACAACTGGCTTAGAACATGGACAGCTTCTGAAAGTCAAGACAGGCAGACTTTCTTCCCAAGAAAATATAAAGCTGAGATTCTGTCTGATCTGTGGACTATGACACCCAGGAATATAAAAGTTCCAAGAATTGAGGTCATATTTCAATTTGGGGGCATTTTTTCTGCCTCCTAAAAACTAATCTGCCAAACCCAAGCGGGCCAAGCATTTTCCAGTGCTTTCTCTTTTAGCTAAACTTTATTCCATGCTTAGTGAACTACGTTGACTTATTCCAGTTTGGCTTCTGTTAACTTCAGTACACTTTAAAATCCAAAATTATCACTGCTTTCCACATCAGCATCTTGGTATTCAGTGGCAGTTTCCCCACATCTCAGCAACATCATATGATTCATTTACTATTGTACCAAGTTTTAGATAAAGGCTGACAAGCTTATAATTTACCTGTAAGTTCGCTTAGGCACACACAGCTCTCTCTGCATTGTTACGTTTATCAGATTTTCTTCTATCAAAACACCAACTGGCTCACTTATTTTCCTTATAAAATGCTGCTCATTGGCCACAAGGAGTGAGATGAAATTTTAGACCTCATTTATCTCAATTTTAGGAGCTTTCAAATCTGCATGACAGACTGGTAACACCAGGCTTGTAAGGAACCATTTCCACTAACAATTGCTGTGTGAAACAAAAAACAATGTGAACTCTCTTTTGCCCATTTTGACGTTGAAGGGGAACTGGCCTTCAACTCTCAGAACAGGTCCCCAGGGAACAAAACAATCAAGGTCCTGTTCCTTGCTCTACTGCCATGTTCACCCCCTCAACATCTAATCATCTCCATTTTGGAGCCAAGTCTTTGCCAAAGAAGGCCACATAGAAACACTCAACATTTTCTAATGCTAAGCAGGAATCCCTCAAGGCTAAATTGAGAATTCAGCTCTCAATTGTTGCACAAAATCAGATTCTCTGAAATCCCTGCATGATAAATGGAGTCAAGTTTTATGGTTTGCCACTTTAAAAAAAAAAAGAAAAATCTCCTCTGTACTACTGAATAAGTCAATTTTTTAAAATTTTGATCCATGAAACACATCCACTTTCTGCTCTTTTAAATGGTGACACTCACATTTTCAGCACTTTCTTCCGGATTTCCACTTCCTTGTCGACAGCAGGATCCTCAAAGAGCTGGACCCTGAAGTTACTCTTCCTCAGGGGGGTGTCACACTCGTGGCAGTTCCCAGCCCCTCTCACAAACAGCAGCTCCACACAACTCTCACATCTGTGGGAGAAAGGAAGGGGTGCAAAGGCACACAGATGTTAAACAGGAACTGAAACCCAGGACTGCTCCCCTTTTTGCACAGCTCATCTCCCCTGGATTTCACCCTTCCTGCAGCACCCAGCAGTGGCAGGAGGCCAGGGCTCCCCACCCTGGCTGAACAGAACAGACTCAGCAGCACAAACACTTTGATTCTCCCTGCTCAAACATCTCCAGCTCTTTGCTGGGACCAAGCATTAATCCAAACAAAATGATGGGGTCTGTACCAAGGGGAAGCTTGTTTACTGACACCAGCAAACCCATTTCACATGGACCAGACTGCAATATCCTTATTTACTCTTAAGCACCACCTCGCTGCACAAAAAAAACCTGTTTATTTTCTTGATGTTGCAGTGCAAGGAGAATTCAGTCCAAGCATGGACACAACTCTTGCCTGCAGACTTCCAAGCATCTGCCAGTCCTATCACAGAGGAACTGCTACAACAAACCTGAGCTAAACTCCAGCCCAGCAAAGCTAAAAGAATCAAAAGCATTTCAGTCAGCAACCAGCTTTATGCAGCTCTCCTGTGCCTTCTGGTAATACTTTTTAAATTGCTCATAAAATAAACTTTACACAGAGGCTGCACAGAAATAAACCAAAAATACCTTTCTGGTTTTATTTCTTTTGACCTAATGAAGACTTCAGATTTTAACAAGATACTTGCTGACCAGTCAGTTGGCATTTAATAAAGGAAGAACACATAACAAGAAAGCTGGTTTTAAGAAAAAAAGTACTTGGGTAGTAATAATGTGCAAATTTCTAGCAGAGGACAACACCTGCTGCAGTCATTTCCTACTGCTGGGGAGGCAAAGGGGAGCCTATTTATAGCTTTGCTATATTGAAGCCAAAACAGTTGTACTTTAAGGGCTAAGCCATGTTTTACCTTCACAAACCCAGCACAAAAGCTAAACAAGTTGAGAGAAACAACACTGACACGGTTGGGAAAGATCTTAAACAAAACTTTCACACTGCTGACCTATCCCCAACTAAACTGGTTCCAGTCCTTACAGAGCCAGAGATGAGGAGAGCCAACCAGTTTTATCCAGCTTCTGTTTTCAAGATTAGAAAGTGCAAAACAAATACAATTATATCTCACAATTAAAAAAAAAAGGCAATTTGTTTTGTTTTTGTTAACACATGGAGAACTACAGCTTCAGCCTGCATCTTGCAGGGCAGCTACCAGTGTTGAAGAGCAAACCTTGAATTTACTTGGGCATTTTCCTGCTCCAGAATTCCTTTCGTTAGAAAATGAAGCATATTTATAAATACAAATTATCTGGGTAGGGAAAGACCAAACTTCATCAGCACACTAAGCCTGAAATTTAGAAGCTGCTGGAACGTGGAGTCAATAAAATAACGAGAAATTAATATAATTAAAGCAATTTATGTCCCCACTACAGGAAGAGCAATAGTAAATGCAAGAGAGCAGACAAAGGGTTTTCTCCTTCCTCCCCCAACCTGTCTGTGCATGCAGGAGCCCAGCATAAGGACAGCTTCACTGTCTCCTTCATTCTGGCAGCTCGTGCTGTTTGTGTCTCTCTCAACACAGCAGCCAAAGCACAGAAAAGTCCCTGCCTCCTTTTTCCTAAGTTACAGAATAGGGAGTAAAGCGACAGAACTCAGCAGGTGGATCCAAGTGCAGGTGTTTGTATTGTTTTTTTATCACATATTGCCTAAGGACCAACAGAAGAGGGGCTCCATGTGCAGGATATTATTCACAGACAGTAGCACCTGAAACTACTTCACTCCCCCCTTCCCTAAATCAAAGACACTTCAAGTTTGCACAGGACTTGACTATGGAAAAAATCCCTCCTTGGAAAAGCACTTCATACAAGTGCTTCAATGCCTTCCCCAACAGAAACCACTGTTTCTAAGGCTGCAAAACAGCTTTCCATACATAAAAAGATGAGTCAACACCTCACTATGGGAATCCCACATCAGGTGATCGCATTCTCACTCACTCATGCACATCCACCCTTATTTTTATTTGGAGATAATTCCTTCTGAATTCAAAGGGGGCTGTATGGGACAAGTCAAGGGCAGAGCTGGACTCTGTCCATATCCTGCCTCCTCTCCCATCTCCAGACAGATTTAATATACACACATCCCAAGCTTCCTTCCGAGCAGATCTGCCATCCTTGCCCTCACAAACAGCAGCCACTCTGCCACCAATGGCAATGTTGGGTCACACATTTCCATCTGATTCTTGAGGAAGGGAAAAAAGCCATTTCCCCAACCTTGCTCCAAGGAAGTCCTTTTGGTTTTGTGCAGATCACTAACATCAGAGTATGTGTCATCACCAGGAAGGCACATTGTTATAAAGGTGGATTCAACTAATTCTTTCACATCTTGAAATAAAGATTTCAAAATGTGACTTGAAGAAAATTATCTTGCACTGTAATGTTTAAAAACACTTTTTTTTCCATTTGGATTATTTAGTTAGCTAGTTATTAAAGATATGTAGCAATTTCTGTGACTTCACCAAAGGTACCCAACTCATTCAATAGCAGAGAAGGACACCCCAACACCACTGGTACTAGCTGGTATTAGAGAGCTCCTCATGGCACACAGAACACATCATTTCAGGAGATCTTGCAGTTTCTTTCCAAGCCCAACTGTTCCCCACTGACCTTACTGTAAGGACAGCTGGCTGTGGAAGCAGGACATCATTCTGTCCATCTTTGGCCAACACATTATATGTGGCTTTCTCCAAATGAGCAAAGCACCAAAGCAGCTGCTTAACTCACCTTCAAATCAGGGCCAAAACAGATGGCCCTATGTTTTCTTAAATTAGGAGCCTTAAACAGGCAATTTTTCATTTTTATGTGTATTATGTATGCAGATATGCTACATATATAAACTAATGATGACAAATGTTTGTATTTTAAAACATCATATCCATACATTTGTTCAATACTGAGTTTGTCTGAAGACAAGAGCTTCACATGAGATCTAAACAGTCTGATGCTGCTGTTTCTCCTCTTCACACCAAGCCTCTGCAATCTGTACTCTACTTCACACACTCACTAAAACACTTCATTTCCTTTTGGATTTGAGCTTGCATCTTGAGAACATGCGATCAGGATGAAGATATCAATAGAAAATGCCCAAGGACTTACACATGGACATACAACAGGGACAGCTATCAGGAATGTCAACTAAATAACAATAAAGTCTCCTGGTCTTTGACACCAATAAACACTAGAATGCTCATTTTCATTTCATGGACAGTGGTTTTATCTGTTGTTCTTCTCTTTCATCCCCATGAAATATTAAACAAAAGGCCCAGTCTCTGAGCAGTCTAGAACACCACATTTTTGGGGGAAGCAAACAATAAAGCATCTACATGGTTTGGCACCATCAATGCACAAACAGCACTACAGGCTCTCGTGTTCAAGGACTTCAGGATTGTACTAAAAATGCTCTTGGTACATTGCAGAAAACAAGCAGAGGTTCCTCCCCAGAAAGCTGTTAAGATATTTATCAATTAAATTACACTGACTGGGAACTAAGTGTTTGTTTTGGACAGAGTGTTTTCAAAGGGTACAAGATTTGTGCCCAATCCTGCATTCCTCACACATTCACTTCATGCAGAGATGATGGCAGATAAGGAATCAACCCTCTGGGACACTGAAGGATGAAAATGGCTCACAACATTAGCATAGCCTGATGGTGCTGCTCACTTTTTTAGCTTGGCTGGCAAGGGAGCAAACAAAACAGATTAAAGGAACAGCTATTTGCACAAGCAGGAACATAAGATATTCTCTCAAAATTTTAGATGCTGCTGAGCATTACAAAAAGTTGCAGGACTTTAGATATGCGGCTATTAATCATTTCAGTAAAAAAAAATCTTTATGGCTTTTGCTGTTGATTAGGAGTATTACAGAATGAGTTACTACTCTTCTTTACAAAGCCTATTTTTACTAGACACACTCATTAAACAGTACCAAATTATAATTTCTAGACCCACTTAGAATTTCTAAGACCCATCTTTCTTCAGCTTTTATAACCAAGATGTTTCTGTTATTTAAAGTAACAAAACAAATTATCCTCTCTACTATGGAAGAAACAGTTTTGATAAAAAAGTAATACTACAGTCTTCAATACATAGCCAAGACGTGAACCACAAACAAGAGGAGTGGAAAGAATCAGCAAAAATTATTTGTTTTCACTTGTTCCTCAATTTTGATGTCCGACGGAAATTTACTTATAGAAGTGGAATGACTTGATTTATGGGGAGGGAATATTAAAAAACAGAAAACACACACATGAGAAAGCTTACAGAATGACATCTAGTTCTTTAAATCAAAGATGCTTCTAGAAACATTTCCTGGGCTTCTTGCTTAGCTTGGATTAGACAATTTGATATTTTCAAGCAGTGATTCTTGAACTGAGACACGAACAGCCCAATATGGGGAGAGCAGCTGTCAAACCTGTTTATTTCACAACCTTCAGTGCATTTAACAAGTCACAGTGGTTTCTGCCACATAGCCAAGAGCTCATCAACGATTTGCAGTTGGCCAGTTGCAGCTTTATTTTCTGGGCTGATGGACTCACAGACACAGCCTAGAAGGCAGGTTCTTCCTGGAGTCTGCAGCAACCATGACCTCTGTGATCCAGAAGAGTCAGAAGAATCCAGCTAAAGCCATTTTTCCCTATGTTACAGGATAGGGACCAAAAGCAGAGGAAAGAGAAGTGTGATTCCAGTGACATCAAGCACTTCTGAGAGCCTCAGAATAAAGGCGCTTAAGAGGTCAGTAGGGAGTTAGGGATAAAAATCAGTCCTTTCCTTTTCACACTTCAGCTTCAGGAATCCATAAATCTTTATTCAAGTACTTGCAGTAGCTGCTGCCTATGTTTTTTGGGCCATCTCTTCCCTGACTGCCAAATACAAGAGGGAGTTGGGAGAAGATGATTTATCTTAATTTCTCAATGATTCTCAAAATGATTTCTCAATTTCTCTCTCTCTCTCATTCCTGTCCAGACTCTGTTAAGTTCTACCAGTGGGGATTTTGCTGTCCTTACCTTGTGAGGAGACAACTTCAGAACACTCTCAAAACCTTATTTGGCCAAAAAACCCACACAATGGGTCTTGTCTTCAACCAGTATATAAACAGGTCTCACAGGCAGCCCACGTGCCATGCAGACACTACAGCTCATCATGGCAATAGGACACAGCTTTCAGGCAGGAACCACAACTCTATCAGATTCAGATGAGAAGTGCTCAATTCATTTGAGAATTTTGGGGTTTTAAACACTGTTGATAAGCTATCTGCAGTTGTCTGCAGCTCTCTTCACTTCAGCCCAGTCACACACACTGTGACACAAAATCTCAGAGATTGCTTCACTAACATTTCATTTTTTTTTTCAAAAGTATCAGGACTCCAGAGAGCTGATCTGAACCCTCTCCTTTAAGCAACAAAGCAAAAGCAAAAAGAGACTCCAGTGCTCTGCCTATATCTGTGTTATGTCAATTCTCAGCATCATCTGCCAAGCTGCTGAGAACACAATCCTCCTTCTAGACTATTTATATCTTTTGGGAAAAGGATGCACGCACACCACTTCTGTTTCATTTTTGTTTTGTCAGAAAAGTTCTGCTCTGTATTGCAAAAAAGAGGAGGTTAAATGAGACCAGACATCTCAAAAATTCAGGAGACACTCAGGCACAGTTAACCCTATTTTCCAAACTCCCATGTACATACTCTTCTATACAGACCAGTTCATCTCAGCTGCACCAGAAATAAAGCAGAGCAGGTAGTGGCTGAACAACAGCCTTGACTGACTGGCATTTCATAAGGAAATAAAAAGACATACTGAGTCAATTAATAATAAACAAACATTTCCCATTTCTACCACCCATCGTGTTTCAACATTTCTACTACAAAACCATTTCAAGGGGCTTGGACCTGAAAAGAGAATTTGCAGCAAGCTAAAGCTTAAATCACTTGCATCCAGTACAGATGAGCCTTTCTTTTTTCCCTAGGGAAAAAAAAAATTAGAGAAGCTTTTAGGTTATTAACTCTACCTTGTATAGAAACTCTACCAGTATAGAAAAAATATTTCTATGAGTATTTAAATAAAAGTGGTTCTTTCTGACATAGTGCTGCCTAGTCAATTAAGGACACAATCATAAAAACGTGTCTTACAGCACCATTCTGCCAGTTTGGTCAAACAGGCCGGTACTTGACATGCCAATTCTTGACACTTCAGGAGCAGCTGTGTGGCATTGAGAAATAAGTGCTTTCACAATGACTAGGCACACCAAAACCGACCCAGAATTTACTCAGTGTACCAGAACAACTACTCCGAATCCATTACGGTCTACTGGGCAAACACACACACTAAAATAATAATTCAACTGTGTCAATAACCTTTCCTATTATGCTTTATTCTCCTTCAGTGAGAACTTTGCAAGTTTTCAGAGTTCTCAGCAAATATCAAATTAAATAATCTATCAGGATCAACAGCTGCCCACAGCACACCTGAACTTAAGTCACAATTACGAAATCTTCCAAGTCTGTCCAAATGGCCGAAAATGCACTTCTTTAGACACAATCCAGCTCAACATCACCCATTGTCTCACAAGACAAACATACTTATCATTAACAAGTGTGAGACCTCACACCAGACTCCACACAAGTTGCTCCCTTCTCCCTCCATACCCATTTCTTACTGCATGAGAAAGTCCTGCACCATGGTGTGGGCTGCCCCCAGAGCTGACAGGTCTTACTAACTCAAGTACTCCCAGCATCCACTTACTCCATCACACCAAACACCTACATTAGCCAGAAATCACATGGAAAAAAACTAAAACATAGACAACAAAAAATGAACACTTGGGGGTCCCAAAATAGTCATGACAAATCTTTTACTTGATCTGAAACAAGACTTCTACCTTCTGTCCTGTATTTTCAACGCATTTTACAGGGCAACAACAGCATGTGGGAACAAGACAAGGAAATGCAGCTTTACGGTAAAAGGGGAAAAACATTAAAAGGTATTTCTGGCATGATGGAATATCCTGACCACATTATTGAGGGCTTGTCACGAGACACTCCCATATTTCATGTCTAATCTCAGAGGAAGAAGTTAAAATTGATAAGACACATCTGTCAGAGAGCCAGGCGTATGACCAAGGTCTTCCAAAATACAACAGTGGTTTGGAGTCTCAATGGAAAACATGCAAGGCTTTAAAAGTCTGTCAAAAATCAAAATCTTGACCCATCTTTTGCAAAGATACTGTTGAGTGATCTACAAATGTAGGCTCATCTCTCCCGGCTATTGGGAGGAACCAAGCCAAATTCCTGCCAAGAGCAGAGACTTGTGTTTGACTCGAAGCATGAAAAGTACACAGTCCAGTTTCCTCAAGCTATTCAAATACAGACACAGTGTGGGTGTATGTACACACAATTAAAAACAACTGAAAAAACAGCCTGGTGGAGCAATAACTGCATCACCTGTGTCCTGGATAGCTCTGAAACTCCTACCAGTGCTCAAAAAACAAAGTGTAACAAAGTGATGTCCTCCCTACCACTAAACTTGCTTGGTTTGAAGTGACTGAAAGAACAAGTTGCCATGACCAAGTGGGAGCTCCTGCATAAATCTTGGTTTATGATACAATAAAAACAACTGTTTCTTTTTACTTAATTACAAATGAATGGCCAAACTCAAAGGTTAAGACATCATCTGCCATTCTGATAAGCAGCAGAAGTCCCAACAACCCTGAGTTTATGTATTCAGCCTGGGAACACCAGAAGTGTATCCCTACATTTAAAGTCAGTACCAATGCCAGAGAAGCTGCTGTAACCTGCACTGCTGTGCACTGTTCTTCCCCTGCTGTCCTCTCCCACGGGCCAGGATAACATTTGTGCAGCCACACAGTTATTTTTTGGTTTATTTTTCAGCCAGATAAACTCTCCCATTGGGTGCACCACACAGGCAGGTTACAGTTTGAACAGGATCCCTGAACTAAGATCCCAGGGATTTCCACTGGGTAGGAGGGCATAAAAAGCTGTTCTTCTCTTCCCAGCCTCTGAATCATCAGCATGCAGTGCTCTTTGTTAGAATTTCTCCTTCCCTCCTCCAAAGCTTTTGGAGCATACTCAGCTAGTTTACCTCAATCCAAAAGTATAAGGAAAGAAAAAAAGACCCAAAAAGTGTCCATCCTTATTTCAGGGTACCCTGCAAGTTGCTTGATCAATACACCTCTAAAAAGCTGAGTCAATGAACAGTTAAAACACAAGCAATGCAATAATACATAAGATAGCAGGCAGAGGGTAAATACTATTTTTTAGAATTCCTAAAAATAAGACAGCCAAAAGACCATGACAAATTATTTCAGAATACTTTACACGAAGCACATAAGACTACTTTACAGCCAAGTCCTTCCACAACAGAAACCGAAGGCAACCCAACTGAAAAAAATTAATTCATGCATTTGAAACAAGTCACAGAGTCACTGGGAGCTCATCACTTAAAGAGCATCAAGTAGAGATAATGACAGCCCTATACCAATTAAATAGCACCTCATGGTCCCCCTGCCACGTGGTGCAGTCAGGAAAAGGCACATGGAACCCAAGGTGGCAGCAGAAGAGCTGCTGGTGTTTGAAAGAGCCACCAGCAGGATGTGGGGTTTAACCTGAAGTGACCAGTGTGGTTCTGGTCAATCACACTCAAAACAGACGAGCTCATCCTATAAATGCACAAAAAGGCAACTAGATAACCACAAGATTAGGAAGATTGGCTTTTTAGGAAAAACAGCAGGAAAATCCACTGAACTACAACAAGTCCAACCAACAGAGTTAAAACTTCATACTGGAAATTGTACTTCTCACCAGTCACAACAGTGGGGGTCTGGAATCAGAATCAACAGAAGTAACAGGACAAAAAATTAACATTACTTAGTTTTTGAAAGTTTTGTAAGCTAACAAAAGGAGGATTTGATGACCTGATTGTCTTCAATAGGTAACCAGATTTGGTAAAGATGTCTCCAATCTTATCTATGGTCCTGGTTATGTGTTCTAACAACTGAAAACCTGGAAAAACAATAGCTGAGGAAGAAAAATAAAAAAAGATAGAGAAAAGCTGAAACTATGTGCATCTTAGAATCTCTGGGCTATGCTTGTCTTCCTTTAATTTTTTTTTTTCAGTATTCAATCATCTGCTTCTTCTGCTCATAACAGTTATCACTCTCAGCCATCAGTCTAAAGCAGTCTTCCCAAATTCAACAGAGATTAATATTCTTCTATCAAAAAGCAAGTAATTTATCTTATCTGGCATAACCCATAACACATATATGTCAGAGACCCAAACTTGATTCACTGGGATCAATTTTTTTACATTGTGGAAAGAGAAAAGGTAAGATCACCCCATTCTGCTTGTCCTTAATAGCCAACACAACACACAGAAGAAACTGGAGTAAGAATCCCCAGCTTGTCCTACTTCAGACAGAACATGCAATTTGTTATGGAGATATATTCTACCTGCATGTAAAAAGGTGGTGGTCATGAATCAACAAATCATCCTTCCCTCCTCTCCAGTCCAATACAGCCTCAGGGAATTAAGTGCTTTTCAAGGCTGCTGCCTTTTCAGACAGACAGACCAAAAGCACCAGTAGCCTTTGAATACTAAGGACTCAGTAGTATTTTTGCTGTTGAGATCACATGGGTTTCCTGGACTCATGTAGGTAATTTTACATCCTATCACAATTCCCTACTGAAATTTCAACTCATTAGGACATTATTTATTCCCTGCCCTAAAGCATCATTTAGAATGACTTGCTAAATCTCTGTTGGCTTTGCTATTGCCATTTGAATAGCTGGACTTCAGAGAAGGAAGAATGATCTCTGTGAACTCCTTTAATGCCTCACAGAGCAGAGCCCAAATTATTCTGAACATTAAGTTGCAGAAAAACAAAAGATGCAACTCAGTAACACTTTATTGCAATCTTTTATCCAAATTCAGCCCTAATCCTTCAAGAAATAAACCTAGGCAAGCATGTTTTAAAAAGAAATGTTTTGGCAAATCGACTTTCTTTTTTAACCTAAAGAAACTTAAAGGAGATGTAAAGAATGAACCCAAAACCAAGTAAAGCATTTCCTATTAGTATTCCAAGTAAAGCAATGGGTCTCATTTAGGAGTGGCTGTGCTACCTTGTGCCTCATTTACCTCAGCTCACTTCCCAGCACCTTTGATCCACTGGTGATCTTTAGCATCACAGGCACCTTCTCAGACTCTGTGCCTGCACTCCCTGAAACTGTACCACTGACAAACACAAGTTCCCCAAAATACAGGTTTAGCTTTCATTTCTGCAGCCCAACAGATTTTTATTGCACTTGCTTTAAGTGCTTCTTTCTCTCCCCAATCTTAATTTTCCCCATTGTAAGTGCAAAGACCATATTAATTAGAAATACCCCACAGCAGCAATTCAGTTTCCCCACCTCCCTGGTCTCATTTGGGAATCTCCCACTTCCTACCAATTTTTAAGGGTCATTCCTCACTTCATTTTCACATAATCCCCAAACAACCATTATCACATCTTTTCTCAGCATGAGATAAAATATAGACTGTGCTTCATAAACAGTGGAGACCTTAAGATTACATTCTTGGTGGGACACAGCATGATAAGTATTTCAGGGATGTCTTGAAATACCCTACAATATGCAACACGTGGCCAGTGAAAGAAATCTCAAAAAAACAAGTATATTTTGACTTATTAGGAAAAAAAAAGAAAAATAAAAACCACACCAAAACCTCCTTCCTCCATCCCACCCTGGCCATTGAGCAGGTCAGGTTTCAATTTCCTTTCTAAGGGTGGCAGAAATCCTGACCTACTTAAAAGTATGGTAGAGAACATTTTTTTGCATTTTAAATTTAATCATTCCAAAAAATGCTTTTTCCTCAAGCTCAAAAACAAATGGCAACTGCTATTTTAGTGCATTAAACCACTTGGTGAATGTCATGCAAACTTTTTGAAGCTAAATTGTAAGGTCATATTCAATGCAGCTACCTTTAAGTATTAAAAATAAGGACAACATGTCAGCCCTTCATTAGCTGTGCTGGTATCTCAATCATTTCCTACTTTTTTTTTTTTTTTTTTGTGGGGAATAAAAACCCAGCCCTACTCCAGTGCAGCTTAAGAGAGCTTCACAGGTTATCAACCACAAAGGACAAAGTGAGCAAACACATTATTCACCCTTGCAAAGACTAACACGAGCTGTTCTCTCAAAGTTCCAGCACATTTCAAAGAATATCACCACGATGAAAATTTGTGATGCAAATTTATTCCTTCAGTGTTTGTTAGCAGGAAAAGCAACGAGGACAATCAGTTGCACAGAGGGAGCAAGAAGTGAGACAACTCGTGTTAACAGAGGATCAAAAAGAAGAAAGCAAAAGGCTTTAACAAAATACATTCTGTTCTTGTTAGTATTTCTCTCAGTACCCATTCTGCCACAAACCACACAAAGCAGAACACCCCAGTGAAGTTACTCAGCAGTGGATGCAGATGCTGGGACAAGAGGGAGAAGGACACACAGCTGCCTCCCCACACTGGTGAGATGATCATGATCAAATTGTTGTCAAATGATTTGAAGTCAGATAAATATCCACAAATCTGTTCTTCATTATGTGAAGTTCCTCCCGTGCACAGCAAATCCAGAGTACAGATTGTTGGGATTTTGTGTGTGGCTCGTTTTTATGTGTGGAAATAGCCTAGAAGAGTATTTTTGAATGCCTGTTTTAGCATAAACCCCACCTGCCACTCTCTGTGGAACTGCTCTAACTTGCTCATTTTGCAGAGTATTTTTGTTCATTCCTATCTCTGTGTAATGTTAATGGGAAAGAAAAGAGTTCTCCCCCTTTGCATTCACTACTTCAGCTGTAAATATCACACAGACAACCAAACCCCACCATTATCCATGGCTACATCCATATGCTTTGTGCCACCAGAGCCCACTACTCTCCCCCTGATTAAATAAAGAGCCATTGAAAACAAGTAAGGAAAAGGAAATCTGGCCCAAGATTCAGATGATCAGTTCCAGACAATATTTGAGCTGATCTGTTTTATCCAAACATCAGCTGAGGAGCGCTCCATAGTGCTGCATGTTATCTCACAATAAACCACACCACTCCATAATTATACAGGATCTGTGCACATATTCAAAAGCAGCATTTATTTAGGTTCACAACTGTGAGCCTAAATAAACATTGTTCCTGGCCTGAGAAAGTGTGTATAGTATTTGCCCTTTCCATATAAATCACACACAATAAATGCTTGATATTATCTAGTGCCACTAAAGCAGTCAAATTAAAACAAATCAGGGGAGAACACCCTGAGCACACAACTCTAGGAACTGTTTGAAACACAGCATTTTATGCTTTTTATATGCTCCTAGTCTTAATCAAATTGTAAGCTTGCACACAATAATGAAAAGGATTTTCATTTTCACCCACTCAAAAAATAAAAAAATAAAAACTAAAAATCAATACATCTATTTTACACATTATATTCTACAGATCCTTCCAAAAAGCAATAGCCACTAGCAAAATCCATGATGACCAGCAATTGGGAGATGCAGTGAAGACACAAAATAAAGCCAAGGTTGAGTTTTTCAGAAAGCAATGACCCCCTACAATTCCTGACACTTTGGGATGCCCAGGTAACACCGACCAACTCTAACTTTCTTGACCAAAGCAAACTGCACGTGTGCAAAGTATTTAATTCTCTCTCTAGCCAAAAATGAATCTCTAAGGAGATACCACACTGAAAATCTACTCTCATCATTTTATGATGCTATTTTATATTCCTGCTATTTATAACAGATTTTTGTTAATTTCTCTAAAGCTCTCAGATTCCCAGAACTTCAGCTTCTTCCTTAACTTTCAGCTTTTAAAGGGCAATTCATGCTGCTTCCACCCCCTAAAACCACATGCAACATTTTGGAGAGACATGTAAGGTGTTCCACAGTTTACCAGTTCTCCAAGAAACATTAGGATGTTACAGAAAAATGATCACCTTCCCTACTCTCACAAAGCACATAAGCCAAGTTTACTAGTAAAAATAAAACAAAAGGGATCCAAAGATAAGGAAAAGATGGATTGCTTGTAGATACTGAAGACTGCACCTTGGCTATTGCACAAAATAATTAAAGCCTCAAAAGAATCCAGTTAGGGACACAGGCTGTGGTTCATGAGTCACAGTGTCATTGTGCAACTCAGGTATCTGAAAAGCAACTACAGCTCAACTAAGAAAGCCATTTACAGCCTACCCAGGGCAGGAAACACCATCCTGGATGTTTTCCTTGGAAAACCCTGTAAAACTAGTTTGGTGACACCCACTGCAGCACAACCTGAATCCAATGCACAAAGTTAACCAGTTTAACAAAATTCTCTGGTGAAAAAACATGCTACGGTTGGTCATGGAAATCAGAAAGGTCAGGCCACATTCCCAAGATGACTGAAGCCAACAGAGAAAGAACTGCCCTGTCTGTACAGGTGAAGCAGAACCATTACCTGCTGCCCTGCCACCAACACCAGCCCTCAGTTCACCAGGGCAAGGGGATGCCAGCCCCAAAACTGGACCCATCAACACACCTTAATCAGCTTGCAAACAAGCGTTGCCCAGGTCATTAGAAATAAATAAATAAATGTGTAAATTAATTCAGTGATCCTAGGGACATGATAATATTCTTTCCCCTCCTTTCAGGAGGCATTTCAATGGCTCTTTATGCTTAGTGCTGTATCTCGACCACTAAAACACGCTGAGCCTTCAAAACCATTTTGTATTAAAAAATAGAATACATGACTCAGACGGTTTTAAGACATAGATGCTTACTCAAAAAAAAAAATACTCCACCCCAAAATATCACCTTAACAGCAATATATATTACAGCTTCCAGAACTGACAAGTACTCACCTGCAAAACTTCCAAGCAATAGAACTGAGGTATGTGTGAAATACTGTGTTTCTGCAGAAATCAGTATTATTAAACAGTGCAAGGAAACTTCTTTGGTGACCAGCCCTGAAGTAATTTTAAGGCAAGGGAATGCCAAGATGATCAATTTTCACCTTTTATCTGAAAGTGTTCTCATGGAACAAAGACTCTCTCCCACAAAGGAGTATTTCCTGCTGGTCATTCCCTCTTATCTGGTTGCTGAAGACCTTGGCAATACTGACTGGAGCACTCTCACTTCTCAGGCAGCTGCACTTAAACCACACAGATACAATCACACTCCACTGCTGCCCAGGCCATACAGGTGGAATCAAATCTCAGTCAAATTCTCATAGGCTTTAAATGATAAACTGTTAAAACTGTGGGAACGTGCACAGAGGAGGCAGCTTAAACATAATACGGTTTAATTGCATAAAGATGTGAATACTAATAAGATAATGTATGTTTAGGTTCTGCTAGTGAGGCAGCAATTGTCACTCTGGGCACAAAGTCTGACAGTCCAAACTGTCACCAGCACCTGCCTCACAGCAGTGAACAGTGAAAGACAAACCCATGTGATTTCTGCTCAGCAGCTTTTATCAAAACCAGATTCAAGTGAGGCTAAACTGTCTATTAAATGGCCAGGCCAAAAGAGGTTCTTTGGTTTTGACAATATACAATTAAGTCACTCTTCTCATGCCCAAAATTTCCATTTAACAGGCATGTTAACACTCAAGACTTCACCATTGAAAAGCTAAAAATGTGTGGCTGAACAACAGCTCGCAGCTTGTACATTCTCAGACATAACATCTCAGAACATGAATATGTTCAGGTCTATTTTACTATGAAAAAACATGGCCTAATCCTTCAGTCAGTGACTACTGGGGGAGGTGAACTGGCTTCAAGGCACTCTGGGAATTGAGGTCTCAAGGAAGAAGGGGAAACAAACCCTCAGTGTTTGGTGGGCTTTAAGGAGGTCCCAGATTCAGGTCCATATACTTATTTGAACAGTCTCACAGGTATCACCAGTAAACAAAAAGCCTGTTCATTACTGTTTGCAAGACCAAGCTCCTCAAGACAATGGCCTACTGAAAGCAAACAAAAAAACCACTACACAGAAAAGAGAAAAGAAAAAAAAAAAACAGAGTACAGACACTTGAGAAAACACTTATTACATGCACTGGATAAATCCCATATAACTGGAGTTTTTCCTTTCCCTAGCAACACTGCATGGGTCCAGGATGGCCCAACACTCACCTCTGCAAGGAGCCCCAGCACTGAGGCCATCCTTACAGCACATAGTGTAGAGAACTCACCAGGAGCTACTTTTCACTTGTGCTGTGCTACAGACAAATAATCTCCAATCTTTGTTCAAAAACAAATGCTATAAAAACTAATTACTAGGTTTTAGACTAATATTAGACCACTTAGATTATTAAAAGGAAACCTGAACACTCATCCAGAAAAGTGAGAGCCTAAACATGACATAAAACTCGGCACAACAGACCCACAACGTGCTCTTTTCCACTCCAATACCTTCAACAGTCTTTCCACTCCCAAAACCAAAAGGTTTCTCTTTCTGCTCTGCAGGAATGACTTGTGAACCATCAAATTCACATGCAGCAGAAAAGCGAGGACAGGAACTGCATTGCCCAAGGGCTGGTCCAAGACATGGAGTCTTTCACTCCCTGTTCTGGAGTCAAAAGTGTACGTATTCAGGCACAGTACCAAAAGTGCAGACACTCACTCCTGGTTGTCCTCCCTGAAGATCACTTTGCTGCAAAGGTCAGAGCAGAAATGCTTCCTCTGTGTTTCACAGGCTGCTGATGCCACCTGGGGAAAATGCGTCAAGCCAGTCACTCCCAGAGCATTAAGGAAAACCGGTTACAAGACAATAGCTTTCCTCAGCTCTGAGGAGTGTTTACAAATGTGATGAATGCCAGTGTGTCCTAGCATGCCAGCTTGAAAATAAGTCAAGCACCTGGCCCTTAGCACAAAAGGCTGACTCACCTGTACAGCATCTATTCTGCTTTGAAAAGACCCCAAGTTTAACACTCCAGGGGACACAAAGTACTTTCATGACGCTGATGGGAGCGTGACTTTTCCTGCCCTTCTCTCCCTCTGCACACACCAGCCCAGACAGAAGTTGTGGGATGGCTTCCAAAGCCAGTGGACAAGAAAGATGGAGACAAAGATGACTTGCATACATGTGATCTCTCTGACACTGCACAAACACCCCCTGACACCAGCTCGCCTCCTTTGTTCCAAGGCGCGAGTGGGGTGAAAAAAAAAACACCACAGAGATAAGGAGCCAAAAATACTTAAATCTGTGCTCTATGAAGTTCTAATTCCAGCGTTATTTCCCATCCTATCCTGGAGCTCCACTGAAAACTCATGCATGAAACTGGGCAAGTACTTTAGCATGAGACACTGTACCAACTAACTCAGGGGGAAATTGTTTCATGTTCCTACTCTATCTTCACCTTCCCTGCCCAAATCTCTTTACTTTTTACACTACATTCAAGCAAGTCTCCTTTCCTTGCAGAGAACTGAGTTGGGACTCATGAGAGGTCTTCTGGCTACTACCAATGTAAACAATGCTTAAAAAAAAAAAAAAAAAAAAGAGAAGAGAAAAAGCAGCTTGGTGACAACAGCCGAGACACGTCAAACATCCAACTTGCTTCACTGCCATTCCTATTACCTTCCAAGGAGATTTTGTTTTGTATTACCTTCACTTTCATTTATGTAGAGAAGAAGAATAGGCCAAACAAAACCCATCACTCTTATGAAGGACCATATTGTGCACCCTCCTGAGTAATCCCTCATACCAGCTTTTCATTCACACTGAGGACAACGTTACAAGTCCACTGTGAACCAAACCCCTGCACAAGTTTTGAAAGGACCATGAAAAGATCTAAACAAGAAGAGATCTGAAAACTCTTCCCCCACTTCAAGAAGAAAGTTGTCTCCTCTCCAACACAGCTCTTTTCAAATTGCAACACTTTCAGTAATCCACAAGTTATCCTTTTATTTTCAGGAGCAAATTTTACATAACATGAAGAGGCAGTTCCTTGCCATTTGTTTAAGCAAAATCCAAATCCAAGCTACACCGTGTTTGAGCAAATGACAAATGGAGCCTCTGCAAGCTCAGGTTGTCAACTAAAACAAACATCTTAACTCCCACAGTAGGCACTGGGGAAATTCGTGGGATCATTTGAGATCAAAGCTTTTTCTGCATGACTGACACACACCTACACGGGCACTTTAGGCTGTAGGAATGTCACCAGGACAGCACTCTTCTGGCACAGCACTGAAGTTATCAACAAAGAGACATGCAGGATTTATATATTTATTTTTACTGGTATCAAAATATGGCTACTACAAGTGCAAGGTCAAATCTAGTCCTACAGTAGCTTATCCTATTTTAGATCTGCCCTGCAACCTCTACAACAGCACATGTCCCCAGGAGCAGTACAAGGAGCTAATTCAGCTGATAAAAGGTCTAAAACCCTAAAGGGAATCACCTTCCTGAACTGATTCGCCATTCAGTGCCAAAAAAAAGGGTTGGAACACAAGGATGGGACAGGCATGTGACACGTGGAACACCTGGATTTTAATTAGCTGGAGTAACCAGGGAGACTCAAGTGGAAGTCAACACACACCTGCAACCAGTATTTTTTACTTGTTCTCTTAACCACACCACTTCTCTTCCTGTTGTCTTTATACATAAAAGGCATCATCAGTGATGTCTGATCATGTCCAAAGCATAAAAATATTTTACACCAACCTGGCCAGTAACAAAGCTCATTTGTGCAGGAAGCAGTGTGGGGAGAGCCATAACATTTTGGGCCCAAGGAATGATAATGCCACTGGAAAGGGCACGACCACAGATGCCTGGCAAAGGTAAATGTGATAACAGAAAACTTAAGACCTTAAGAGGTATCCCTGCACATGCCAGGGGGTTTGGTACTAGATGACCTCAAGGTCCATTCCAACTCCTTAACACTATGATAAAATTTGTAAAAATTCCAAAATTATTCTGCAGAGAAAAACTAGATTATAATATCCTTAACTAATACAAATATGCTTTTCTAGAATGCCCAGCAGCTACTCATGGGATTGGCACATTCCAAGTTTAACACATTACATTGGGAGCCTTTCAAAAGGCTGGTTTTGTTTGCTGGGGAAGCAGGCTGTGTATTTGAAGATGAAGTGTTGATGGAAAAGAAGTTCTCCATACCCCTTTTAGCACATATAAACATGTGCAGACTCCGTAAAACCATTATGATTTTTCTCATCAGATGAGGCAGTACTGCTTTAATATCACAGGAGAAACACAGAGGCATAAAAAGTTTTATATCAAGAATGCTAAAGAAAGGGAAGAAATCAATGATCCTCTTACTCACTGCATATGCTTGATATGTCCAAAAAGTAATGGATTAAAATATTGTGATTATAGCATAAAACACATCCTGCAAGATGAAAAATACCATTCTATGTCAGCCATAGTACCCTACCATATATATATACAGAGCAACCACACTAAGACTGAGTCCTTATTTTGGAGTTTTCTAACTTTTGGGTGCTAAACTCTAAAACAAAGCTTGGAATGTAGCTTTTATGCACTATCTATACATTCCTCAACAGATTCCAGGTAACAATACTTGACCTATCCTTGAAGAATCTGGAAAAAAAATCTGGAGATATTAGAAAATAAAAATAAACAGAGTTTTATTAATGTAGTTGCTCCAATCTTGCAAAAAAAAATGCTCTCTCATCATAAAATGAAGTTAGACTGGTTTATTTATTACAATCCCTAGTCAAAAGCTGATCTAGTCAAAGCAAAGACTGGCAAGTAGAAGGTCTGGTATCACTCAGAGGAAGATTAGCAACAGCCATTTAAGACTTTTGAACTGATCATATTTAAAGGGGCAGATGACACAAACCTACACATCTCCCTCATCTCATTCACCTTCATCTTCTACTGTAAATAGTCCAAGCCAAATATGAGAAGTGACTGAATTAGGACAAACTCCAAGTCTGGTGCTATCAACTTATCTTAAATAAACTGTTTGTCTGT
Organism: Leptocoma aspasia; assembly: GCA_013399835.1. Lineage (NCBI taxonomy): Eukaryota > Metazoa > Chordata > Aves > Passeriformes > Nectariniidae > Leptocoma > Leptocoma aspasia. The sequence goes on along the minus strand of VXAX01003738.1, from coordinate 466,259 downwards.
GTTAGGTAAACTATTTAACAGAAAAACAACTGTCAGAAAAACTCATGTACATTTTTTAGAAGTGAAAATAAATAGTAGGGGTTTGATCCTAAAAGTAATCATCACATGCAGATTTTCACTATTTCTATGGGCTACTTGCACGAGTGAGGCTACTCTGGCACTCAAGCACCTGAAAAACTGAGCCAGTCTTTTGAAACAACAGCCTCGTGAACACAGTGCCTTCATCCACTCTTCTCTTGTACTGCTCTGCATTCCACATGGCTAGGAAATGGGAATTCTAAGTAGAAATTTGATTTTTTTGTAATTAGCCATCATAAATTCAGTATACATGGATATCAGTCCACAGTGGAAGTGTCTATCACTGATACAGAGCTGGCACTGCCCAGGGTAAGGTCTCTAGAACAGACCAGCACAGCAAACATTCACTTTCCTGCTTCAGGACATGTCACATTTAACTGCCCACACCAGGTCTGATCTTGTAAGGAAGGAGTCTCTGAAAGCCTTGAAAATCATCCAGGAAAGCACTGAAAAGGTGAAAAAGCAGCGTTCTTGCAGGGCCACGCACTAGGGAACAATCCAGAGCAGGGATGACAACCCAGCCTACCGCAGGCACCACAGGCTGGGCTGCACTTCCCACAGCTTCCTTCCCCTGGGCAAAGGCTCCCGTGGCAGCAGGGAGAGCTGGCTGAGGGCAGGAATGCCATCATCCCTGCCCCATGCTGGCTGGCTGTGCTCTCAGGGACTGCCCCCAAGCCTGTGCCAATGCTGGCAGTGCCAAGGACGCTGCTCCAGGGCTGCACCTCCCAGGAGACACCAGCCCAACACCTCCTGCTCTGCACCGAGGAGAGAACACCAAGGTCAAGAAGTTCTAAGTCCCACTAAAGGTTGAATAAAATTGTAGGGCTGCTTCACATACCTGAAACGGTTCAGGACATCCATATAATATGCTCAGGATACTGTTTCCATTCGTGAAGCTGCTAAAAAGTGCTTATAAAAATATATATGGAAAAACATCCTGCTGGTGTAATGCTCCAAGCAAATCAATGTAAGAAAATCAGAACTGTCAAAAGAAACCAGGATACAAACATGTGCCATGCAAGTGCAGCTTCCTCCTGGTACTAAGCCAATATTTCTTTTCAAGGAAGTTAATAGATGAAACAAAAAATTGCATATTGCCAAGAATGGTATTCACCCCATCCCCTCTTTCTACATTACTCTTCGTATTATTACAAAGGCAATGCTATGTGTAGTAGAGAATGTTTCTGGTTATTAAATTTTACTTTTCTCTACTCAGTGGCATCACATTCTATGTGGCCTTTTTCTGCAATTAACATCCAAAACACAAATTAAATATTTATGGATAAATGTCAATTATGATTATGAGAAACAATAAAAGGACCATAAATTAAATAATGCAGATAGAGCAATAAAGTATTTTCACATGACCAAAACAATGTTTCAATGTTAATGCTTTCTTATTCTAATTGAAAATGTAATTATGTACTCATAGGTGTCGTTATTGCATAAAATTTGGTAAGCAATACCATTTTTCAGCATTATGATTCACTCCCAGTAAGAAAAAGCCAAGCAAGCCTGATTGCTTCTCCCAGCCGTGCAACATTATTGGATGCTTCATGGATATCTCCAGTATGAGACTGTCCAGAGTGCAGTAGGGTATTTACACAGCTATTCCTAGGCTATTTCCATCTTCTGTAATTAATTACCCACAATACTATATTTTGTTCAGTATTACCAGCTCTCCCACATACTCAAAATATTTTCCCACTATTGTACTTGTTAACTAAGGAACTAACCCCAGGCTTGCTAAGAATTTTTTTTAAAATAAACCAAATTAAAAAAAAAATACTACAATAGGACACTGGGATAGCCACCTTGCTGTTTTAAGGTCATTGCTTCTGTTTGTTGAGGCTGATTTTTACAAAGAAAAATAAAGGTCTGAAACAAAATATTTTTACCAAACTACCAAAAGTAGCCAAAAGTCATCAGTGACAACTTAAGGAATTGTAAATTACATGGGACACACTGTTCACAAATAAATCAGATTTATGGTTATGTTCAATTGTTCCTGTTACCTGAAATTAGAATTAGAAGCTCATTAAAAATTAATACATTTCAGAGAATGAAGAGGCACAGCATTATATTGATGAAAGCTTCATTAAATTTTTAATGATAGAGCTGCTTCTATATTTGTGGAGGAAGGACACAGTAGAAAGAAGTTGGGACAATTCTCCTTCTGCCAACTTTGCATCTTTCTACTCTCCCTAGAAAACAAATGGAATTTAAAACAAAATGTTGGACTAATTAGGTGTAAGAGAAAGTGACTGTGGTCCATTACATTTAAGGAATGGTCACTTTCAGGTCAGCATTTGTCTTGTATATGTTTGACAATTACACAACTGATACTCCAGAAGAAAGAAAGCAGGAGAGAGAAATCAGGTTTGAATGACCAAGCTCATATAAAATACAGGCTGTGTATTTTACCTGAACTCAATGGCACAGTCACTTTTTAGAATATTCACTTTAAAAAGAGTATTGGAAATGAAGCTTTACCTAGGAAACAGTAAGAGATAACTTCTTGTGCAAGCAGAAACGTAAATCCATTTATCAAAGTCATGCAGTAATGCAGCTTTGTTTTTACTGCAGAGACTGAAGCCAAGAAACAGACCTGTGACAGAAAGCAAACTATAGCCAAGCCCACTACTCAACCAAATTTCTCATATTACCACTGGCAAGTCAGACAGTTAAAATCTCCATATGTAACACAGACTACATGAAAGAAGACAGAATCAAAAACACAAAACTGAAAATTCAAGCAGTTTGATCCCTCTTGTGGTCGTGCACCACAATATAAATTTATTATATCTCCACATTGTGCTAGCCAGCTTCCTTTGGAAAAAAGGCTTATGCAACCAGGCTGCTACTCAGCTCCTCCCCTCAATATCCATCACCTTATGTCAACCAAGCCAGGCAGCGGGGTAGAGGCCTCAATGTCACAATATTGCTCTAACAACCTGCACAATGTATGGCGCAGGCATTCCATGTTTTCCTTACAGTTAACGTGCATGGCCTGCTAGGCACCAGGATGAGGGGTTGCTCTTTCCAGTTTGTTAGGATCCCACCTATTCCAGCCTTTTGGATAGGCAACACTCAGCTAACACACCCAGGCAATGCCAGTTTATCCTCAGACCTTGTTTATTCTGCCCTGCTCAAATCCTGCTTCGACACGTTTACTGTTTTTCTCCCCCTCTCCAGCTTTCTTTGGCATGCACAGTCAGCATTAAATAACTGACCTTCTCAAAACCACCATGAGGTAGCATTATCCCCACATTACCAGATAAGGAAATTAAGCCACTATAATTAATGCTTGAAGCATGCCCAAATTTCACATTCCTGATTTGAGAGTGATTAGCATTAGCGCTCTACAGGATTTCCTCTGCTCAAAGCCTGGCTCCCAGGGAGGGCAGGAGCAGTTGCACAGATCCTGCACTTCCACAGGGGCATCCCACAGGCACAGCAGAGCCCCTCCAAAAAGCTGCACTCCAGGAACTTGGTCAACTCCAGGGCTCTGTAAAACAACTCCAACACCTGGATGCTGCTCCAGCCCAGTGAGGGAACACAGGATCTGAGTGCCCTTTTGCAGCCTTCTTCTCCTGGCCAAGACTCTTGTATCCAGGCTTGGCTAATTTCCATTCCACCAACAGCCCTACACCACAATGTTCAAGCACACACACTCACTGTCCTCACCTCTGACATTGCCACAGCCTCCCCATGCAGCCTCCAAGAACTTCACATTCTGCTACACACCTCCTGAACTGCAGATTTTCCTCAGTTTTCCAAGAGTGTCCTAAATCCTTCCCTAGCCCAGTCTTCACTCCTTCTCTCAACTTCTCACGTAGTCATGTCCCTTTCTCTAAGCAAGTCTCCCTTGTGATCTTTGCAGCTTCTTTCACTGTCATACAGTCAGACTGGGAGTCAGCCTTCCCTTTCGACCACTACCATTTCACTTTCCCCAGAGCCACAAGGTGTTTCCCAGTCATACCTTCCCTGCAGAAGAAAAGGCTCCCTTCCAAAATCTGTCAGCTGGCAGCAAAGCTTCCCCCATAGACCCCATGCAATTTGAGTTCCCTAACTTCATCCCACGAAAAATCTCCAAGGAGCCGTTTCACTCACACATCACTGAGATCCTGCCCATGTGAAGGCAGCTAATTCTGCACACACCTCCTACACTACCTTTCCCCAAAACCAGGCAGACAGAATAGAAATCAAGGGTTTGCTTGGCAAAATTTTGTTGCAAGAGTAGAAACTACAAAGTTCAAAGAAATGCAGCATTTCTAGACTAAGCTCAACAGACAAGTATCTCTCCAGCTCCTGAATTCCTCCAAGCCTGCGCAGCTGACGATGTTCAGCAACATCCCACCACCCTGGCACGGCCCTCAGTCCTGCTAACCTCCCTCTCTCCCTTTACAGAACACAACCATACCCCAAAACTAAAGATAACTTTTCCTTTTTTTCCTAAAACAAGGGATCTTGGAGAATTCAAGACAGCCTCCCATTTCTAGTTCACAGCACATCAGTCACAAGCTTATCAAACCACACAATTGCCACTGACAGTCTTTCCTGATGCCATCCAGGGTGTGTAAGGACTATTTTTTCAGTCTTTTAAAGCCTACAGACACTACTCCCAGAACAATCTGGACTCTTCTGTTTACACAAGGCTATTCATATACTCACAGTAAAGATTACCTAGCCACTAGTTACACCTACAGATTGTTCAACTCCTAATCCTCACAAAGATATCTTTTTTTTTTTTTTTTTACAGATAAACACATGACACCCTGCAAGTAAGACAAAGAAGTTAAACATTTGTCTGCCTGTACTTGTCTGGGACCAGAGATCTTCCTCCTTCACCCTGGCTCTGAGGGCAGCTCTTGCAATACATGTAATCCCAGGGCCAGACTTTCCTGCCCAGTTAGAGCAACACTTCCCATTTCAGCTCAGCAGTCTGAAGGTGTCAACATTGGCCAAACCACTCCCTTGCCTTTTGCTGTCTAGGAACATCAGTCCTCCTTTGCCACTCTGGCAGAGACTGGCAGTCTGGCCACACTTCTTGGAACTAATAAAAAACTGAAGGACAGAACATTCTTGGGATCTTTCACCTCAACACTCCTTAAGAGGAAATCAACAAAATTCATTTCTTCTCACTCTGTCCCATCCCGCTATTTCCTAACTCTCAGCAGAGCCACTTATCTCCTCTAAAATGTTCCAGAAGTTGTCATGCTCACGTTAAGCCCAGGATTCTGCAAATGCTTAGACATAATCTAACCTTAGTGCCAGCCATTGAGGCAGGACTGTGTGGGCACAGCAAAAATCACTACCTCATGTTTCCCAATTCGAAGCCAAAATATTTATCAGACAGATGACTTCCTCATTGTTCCTTTGTGACAGAGCCATATTATTCTCCCTGATCAGAACTTACCTACATTCCACATAAAAAAACCTGCAAGAATTTCCTTATATATTCTCTCCCCTCACACGTTATATTCAAAACAAGAACAACTTAGTATGATTTCCAGAGCATCAAAAAATGTTTTTATCTACGACAAAGTTTAATTTTGTCATATATAGCAGCAGTTTTTGCTAAGATCTTTTCTCAGATCTGGTCTCATCAAAATTAATTCTTGCAAAATATTTTTTAAAAAAGAGAAACCAGGTAAATGTCTTTACAAAATTCAGATCACTGTCAGGACTACTATTTGTGACTTTTATTGCAGCCAGAGTGACCTGTGAGGAAACATCCACTGCTCCCTGCATATCATCAAACCAAGAGAGGGAACCAGCAACCAGAAACTGAAGTGTCCCCAATGCAAGCTCAGCACAGTGCCTGTGCCACAATCTGTTACTTTTAGGGAATTTTTTTCCTTATTTCCTCACCAGATATGAACAGTGGATTATTCAATTCGACTTCCAAAATGTTGGCCTGGCTTTTCTTCAAACTTCACCTTCAGTTGTCCAGGGGGGAGGAACAACCAACCAAAGGCCCAAACAAAGAGCAGAGCATGCACACAAATGAAACTTCTGAGTACTCCAACAGTGCCCTACTGTGAATTTACAGTTACCAAGACACATGTAAAATGACTTTCTAAATGACTCAGGAATCTATTTGCTTAATTTCATAAATATTAAACCCATGCATATGGCTTATTAACATCTGACAGCTAATGCAACCACACAGAAGCAAGCCCACTGTCCTTTTTCCTCAGAAACCCACAGAACTATTGGTTTCAATTAAAACGACGTAGATGCAATTAGAAAAGAAGAACCTGCCTAATATGAAATTGTTTAAACAGCTCTTGTGTTTGCCTTCTTTTTGAGAAGCACTTGTTTTCACCACAGAGATTTACCATCACCATATTCACCCCTAACAGGGTGAGCATTTACCCAACCCAGAAGGGACCAAGAATGTTGGAAGACTCCTCAAGCTGGGCACCCAAACCCATTTCCAGGACCACAGAATGGTTTGGAAGGAACCTTAAAGACCATCTCATTCCAATCCCCTGCCATGGGCAGAGTCACCTTCCACTAGAACAGATTGCTCAGGGCTCCATCCAGTCTGTTCTTGAGCACTCCCAGGGATGGGGCAGCCCCAGTTCCTCTGGGCAACCTGTGCCAGGGCCTCACCACCCCCACAGTAAAGAATTTTTTTCTACTAACTTAGAAACCTGCTCTCTTTCAGTGTGAAGCCACTCCCCCTGTCCTGTCACTGCATGCTCTTGTAAAGCCTCCAGTCCAGGCTGCAGATTTAAACAGACTCAATTTTCAGAACCAAGGAAAAAGAATTTACTTTTCCATTTACTGACTGGAGAGACAGGATATAAACAACAGCTTTCCTTTTGCCAAGGTCACAAGAAGCAGAACCATAACTTAAATTTCCAAAAAGTACTTATAGGGAGTGAAGAGTAGAGCTCTGTGAGCTTTGCTAAGCAGACAAGAAACCCCCTGTCGCAGACATGGCAATCTTCTCTGTGTTGATAGCTCAACACAGAGAAGAGAAGATTTTCTAAATATGCCAGTTTTAAAACAAAGGAATTAAACTAAGGCATTAACACTACTTCATCAGAAGTGTCAAGACCATGACTCAGAGCCAAACATAAAAGCAAATATTCACTGTCAAAAATGGATGGCAAAAGGAAATAACCTCTTGAGTATTTCAGCAATTATTTAATCACCTCCCATGACTAACTTGTAGAGACTTAAGAAGACTAATGGGGTGGAACTGGATCCAAAGAGCATCTAATCCCAATTAATAAAACCAGGAATAACTCCAAAAAGACAAAGAAGAAAGATGACCTAGATTTTTATTCCCTAAGAAGTCAGGAAAAAGCTTTCTTCTGGAGGGAATACATCCCACTTAACATTAAAAAAATTTTTTTGCTTCTTCCTCTGAGGAAGCATACAGGCTTTGATTGTGCAATTACTTCAATCAAGCATCAGTTAAAGTCTCATAGTAGATCTGAAAAAATAAGTAAAAACCTCCCTGATGTGTCTTCCAAGTCACACAGAAGAAACTAAGAGAATTCTCTCAGAGGTGGAAATTACTGGGAATGAAATACATTTACATAGCTTTCACTACCTATCTCCCCAAAGCAAAGGAGGCATTTTCAGGACCACACCAAATTCCTGTTCTCATTGAGCTTTTCAATTGCATGTAGTCCCAATCTGCTTTAATCTACCAATGTTGTTCATGCTTTTCATACAAGCAAGGATTTACCATCCATGAATCTAAGTTGAGGTGTGACATGGTAATAACAGCAAAAAACCAAGCCTCAGAGACAAAACAGAACACTTGCTCTCCCAGATAAACCAACTTTTAAAGCACGCAGCTTCACAAAAAAGCTAAATTAACATTGTGTCATAGGAAGGTCCTTCCTTCCACCCTATTCCTACCTCATTTGTAGACACAAATTCCTACAGATGACCTTGCATCACCTCTGGTGTCTGACTAACCATTCACAAGCCACTTCAACTTGCTACTTCTGTACAAACAGCATTAACTGACCAAAAAAGCTCATTTTCTGCCACGTTAGCAAACTAGATCAGCTCCTGCAAGGGTCTGGTGAGTACCAAAGCCTGGTGGCTCTTTTCCTTGTGCCTGCTGCCTGTTCACAAATCTTGAATCCACACTTCATGGCTGAACCAGCACACTCGTATTTGTTTGTGCTCCAAAGCCCACACACCACTTTTTTTTGGCCTCAAAATCATATCTATCACAGCCAACCTTCATGTTTACAAATGGCAGACCTGAATCATTGTCCTTGTATATCTTGCATCCAAGGTATTTTCTTTAGAAAAAAAGCTTGCCAAATCAAAGTCAAATGCATATTTAAGCCACCCTAATTCCCACATGCTCAAATTAAAAGTTACAGGTCTGACAGATCTTCACTGCCTACCTCTACTTTAGACTTCTTCACTCAAACTCACTTGGCTGAAATACAGTTTTGTGTTATTTTCCACAGTCTCCAGGGCTTCCCCCCATCCTAGAAGAAAGACATTTTCTTGAACCACACTGCAGAGAAGAATGCAGCAGGAAGCCAAGCCGTCCTTTCACTTGGAAGGGGTTTAAACAAGAAGATTCCAAACTGTTTTCCAACAACTCCAGCCCCACGCACTGGCATGAGACCCCATTCCCCTGAATTCACCAGGGATGCTCCTACTTCTACCTCCCAGGGAATTTGACAGCCACAAAACTCCAAAAGCTTCTGACATTAAAATAAATAAGCAAATAATGAAACCTCTGTTTCCTCATCTTTGCAGCCGTTGACACCACCATTAGAGCTCTCCAAGGATGCACTTCCCCCCTAATGAATCCCTGGACACACCCTAACAGGGTGCAGGGCAGATTACAGAATCCCCACAACACAACTCGGTGAATTGATGTCTCCCCTGAGCAACACAAAGCTGGGCCTAGAGACTGCAAGCTCTTTTACACCGTCTTCATTTTGAAGCCTTATTAACAAATTAAATGAGAAATAAATACATCTCCCTCTAGGAACAGGAGAAAAAAAACCCTACATTTTAGTAAGGAACCCAGACACCTTTCCATAAATCTCCTGAAGACAGGAAAGAGACCAGAAAAGCTTATAACAAAGCAAGATCATCAACAACCATCTAGAATTGTGGCAGTACATGAACAAACCCAAAACCACCAAAGTGGCAGCAGCTGAAATTGCACTTCCCAGTTTTCTGTGGGGGCTGCTCTGGTCCCTGAGCCCTTGTCTCCCAGAGAAGTCAAGCTTGGAAAAGACACTTTGCTGAGACAGCACAAGAGCTGGCATGACACTGGGGAAGAAAAGGAGTTTCTGTGCTTTTGCTGGTCTGCAGACAGCCACATTTCCTCTCTCTACAAGCAAGGATGGCTCACAGGTAGCTGGAGCACCAGGACTGACTCCCAAGGAAGAGCTTTACACACTCTGTGCCCTCCTGCTCCCTATCAGGAGGGATAGGGCAGTGGGATAACAAAGGTGAACCAGCAGTCCCAATTAACTACCTTTTTTACCTAACATTTTTGTGTCTCCTTGTTGGAGACCATATGGTCCAAGTTTACAGCCAAGAATAAATCTCTTTACCCACCCCTGCTTGCAGTAACAACCTTAACGTTCTTTTAATGCAGGTTTGGGTGGATGCATTTCCTTTCTTCTTTATGTAAGTAAATCAGTGGGATATGCTTAACCTGCCTCCTAAAACTCAACACAGGCCATGAAATCCAAGCAGGCAGAGTAAAAGATAATTCATGGTCTCAAGTGAAGCCAGGTGGATTACAACTCTATTGGCAAGCACGTACCCAGCATCTGCATGCTTAGAAAAGACTCTAGGAATTGTCTGAATAACCAAAAATTGTCATGCATGCACAACGGATTTTGAATAGAATTCTCGAGTGAACTTCTAAAAGAAAGCAAAGCCATCAGTGCACCTTAGAAACTAATGCATTACAGGACTTTAATCAAGCATTGCTCCATAATTAGACACACTTTTCCCTGCCTAAAAGTTTTTTTAAAGCCAAGTATCTGACGCCTTGAACCTCTGTTATACTTAAGAAAATAAACCTTAAAAGACATTCATTATTCTTGAACTAAGCATTTCCTTACTAAGTCCCATCCTAGAACAACTTTTAACTGCTAATTTATCATCCTCCCTCCCAGTGACAGGGAAGATTTATAGTGGAAAAGGCTTATTTAACATTACCCTGATGCCAAAAACACATGGTGTTACACTTTTGGCAATATTGGTCAAGAAGCAATAACCAAGGAAAACAAACTACTAAGAAATAACCCCCCCAAAAACCCATTCCCACAATTGTAAGGCTTGGCATGGTTCTATTGGAATAAACTGCAGTAGAATCCCAACCTGAAGCTTGTTTATAAAAGACCAAATGTCTGATTTCATCCTCTTGCAGCCACCTGCCTATCCCTTATCTCCACTGCAGCACTGGTGTGCTTATCAGCACTCTGATCCCACATTCCAGTGGAGCACATTCCAGAGCCCCACTGCCCATGGGAGAACTGCCCATGCCAAATGTGCAGCATTAGGAGAAAGCCACTGTGAGTTTTCTAACATAGGGTCAAGCCACTGACACAGGAAGAGATGCAAAGGATGAGGGAGGAGAAATGCTACCTGCATGCTGCTGCCAAAATCCAGAACCAGCCTGATGGCAAGGTCAAGGTCACAGTAAGAAAAGAGATGGGAGGCCAGCACAGGGACTCTCACACATAGCATCTACCTCAGATGAGATTTAAATTAATGAAGTGAGGAAGAGGAGAAGAATGAACAGCCAAACCTCCAAAGCACAGGATTTCATAGCAAGAAGAACCTTCACTGCAGCCATCTGTCAAAAGAAGAAAGAAAAACCAGGACATCTGTTGCCCAGCAAGTTCTCAGATATTCTGAGGTGGTTTTTTTTATATAAGAGGTGAGAATAAAAAAAAGATGGGGGAAAATAAACCATGATAAAAGGAATGGCTCTTCTAATTTCATTCTAATCAGAGGGCAAGAACCACCTAAGAACATGAAAGTGGAAACAACCTGGCTGACAGAAGGCATAAGAAGACAACTCTCACAGTTCTTCAGAAGGGAAAACAGTCACAAAATGAATGAAGTGAACTCATGGTAAAACCACTAACTTTCTGAAACCCAGATGAAAAAGATCTGAAGCTTACTGACAAATCATCTCAGCTAAATAAAGGCGCTTCAATATTTTAAAATTCAGGGTATTTTGCACAAGTGCAAATCACATCACTGGAGGTCACTTCATTAAGTGAACAGCACAGTTGGCAGAATAGGAAAGGTCAGGGCTTTAAGAAAGAAACTACCAGGAGGCAACACTGAAGGTATAATGAAAATATTCCTTCAGAATGCCTGCAATGCAAGAAAGCGCAGCTGAAGCAGGAGCGCATTAACCCACTACTCAATGAGAGGGAAAATCTCTAACAGATGATGCCAAAGCACTTGGGGCATTTTCTGCATCAATCTCCACTCAGTAAGATGGATTAGCTGGCTAATGTAACTCATAGCACAGCAGAAGGGAGCAGGAGCCCAGGCTAGAACTGGGAAACACATTACAGCAACTGCTCCAAAGCTCCCGAGCTAGCAAAGCCACAGCTCTGAATTTTCCATGCAGATTTATCAGCACACTTCAAACAAAAAGCACCATAAAGGCAATGTGCTTCTGCAGACAGCTTAATGAGCTTCCATAAACCCATGGATGTGTAGTCCATAAACCTGTGGACTATATCCAGGGGCTGCAGCGTTAGGAGTACTTCTTGAGGTTTTCAAATCTGGTAGATGTAATATTTACCCTTTGAAAACTGACAAAAGCAGTTTGGGATCATCTCTGCTCTCTGCATTAAGTTCCAACAACCTGAAGAAGGACTAAAGCACCTACCTCTAAAGAGCAGGAAACAAGCACACAGGAAAACACACACCAGAGTCAGGCTTACCATCAGATCCTGGGAAGATGCCAAAATAATCTGAGAAAAAACCTATCTCCTGCATATTTCAGATAACACGACAGATGAGATTCAACACACCATTTCTCAGGAACAAATCATATCAAAGGAATATAATTCCCTCCAATGACACAGTAACAATATAGTTACTGAAACAGCAACTACAGGCAATATAGTTTTGGTTTAACTGGACTTTTGACACTCTTGAACTGACAGTCATATAACCTAAACAAAAGTGGAACATACTTAAGTACTCAGAGATGATTAGAAACCCACACCCAGAGATATCGTTATTTCAGTCAGAGAGAAAATTGGTAACAAGCCCATTCACACAGCTCTAATCATTTCACATTCTCCACTGTTACAGAAAGTAACCAGGGGAAGAGGGTCATTTAGCAACCAACTTACTGCAGGCAACTCCATATTTTGCTCTGCCTCACTTGGATTTCTTATGGTCACAAGCAACAATTTCCAGTATCTCCCAGACATTTTGTCCACAAACTACACATTGGAAAATACCAGGATGTTAACAGAGAAAAATCTCAGGCAGTTTCAAAAACTTGGATGGAGGGTCTCAGAATCCACAGTCACTCGAAGCAAGTGCAAAAGTCACCTGAAGTAACAAATTGTTTAACAGAGCAAAAAGGTAATAATAATCACCTGCACAACATAACATGGAAAGCAAGCTTGAATTCTGTTCTGCCCACAGATGTGCTGAGTGGTAAAGTGCTAAAGAATCTGGGGCTTATGCTCAACATAAATCAAACTTATCACTGCATAAAAAATAAATGCATCAAGATTCACCATCCGGCCTGGATGAAATGCAGGTATGAAAAGAACACAAAATAATTTTGACTCTGGCTGTTGTACTAATGCCTCAGATGGAACACCATGTCCAGCTCCAATAAAGTGCAAACCAAGCAGGAAAAGCCTAAAAAAACCCAGTGAGAATAGCCCCCAAGTGTAACAAAAACAATTAAAAATCACTGAAGAGAGGAGACTGAAACAATGGGATTTCTTCAGATTGAAAAAGAGAAAGCCCTCAAAATATTCCAGACATTCCTACAAAAGAGAAGTAATAAAGAGCTCACAAGTGTATAAAATTCATGGCAGAGTTTTTACATGCTTCAATTATAGCAAATAAATTTAGATTGGAAACTAGGAGTAGCATTTTCAATGGTAACAACTGCAAAATATCAAAATATATTGACTTAGGATAAATCTCCATCAGAAACTTAAGTTAGCTGATTTGCTTTGGGATGCAGCAACGTCCCAGAGTACTTAACTCTGTTAAGTATAACAGAGGTTCAAGGCATCAGATACTTGGCTTTAAAAAAACTTTCAGGCAGGGAAAAGTGTGTCTAATTATGGAGCAATGCTTGATTAAAGTCCTGTAATGCATTAGTTTCTAAGGTGCACTGATGGCTTTGCTTTCTTTTAGAAGTTCACTCGAGAATTCTATTCAAAATCCGTTGTGCATGCATGACAATTTTTGGTTATTCAGACAATTCCTAGAGTCTTTTCTAAGACTCTAATTAGACGTTCCTTCCTTGTGACTGAAATATGGTGAATTTATGAGAACAAGTGTCAATCACCTCCTTTCATTCACAGGTGGGTTACTGGAGCTTCCAGCTTCTAGATGAGTTACTATGGAAATTTATTAACCATTACTAGAAACAGCCTCCAGCATGAAGGCTTTGCAACACTGTATGGAAACAATAATAGATATACAACCCTGAGGGAGCTCTTGGAAGGAAAACACAGAAGAAAAGTGGCACACTTGAACCACATCGAGATGGAGAGTCCTTAATTACAACAAAAACAAACCCAGAGATCCTACTCTGCAACAGAGATGCAAACAAGAGCTGGGCTGCAGAAACAAGAAGCAAGACAAGAACATCAACCCCAAACACGGTGTCAGCACCTGCACCCAGTAAAGCAGAAAACACCATTAAGTGTCTCAAGCAAAACTCAGCTACAAAAAAAGCCCAAAACAACAGAGAACCAAAGCAGGAGAGCAAACTGAGACATGCTGTCCTCTGCTGGAAGCGGCTCTGGAGGAGCCTGGAACACATCGGGACCACTTGCATCAAGTCCTTTGATCTTTGGTGAATGCAAGACCGAGGCATCATTTTAACCCCGCCCAGCTCTGCCTGCACGGGGCTGCTGCCTTCTGAGCTCCAGCACTGCTGTCACCAAAGGGACACTCCTATGTTGCTATGACATATTATAATCTTCTCTGTATGTAAGCTTTCTGATCTATTTTCTCATGGGAGAACATCCTTTTGCTGTTCTTTTACTCTGTATAAGCTTTCTGTAAACAAAATATCTGGTGTTCTTCAAGGACGTTTTTAGAATTGCTCTGTTAGCTCCTGAGAGTGGGGGAAGGAGCTGAGAGAACTTTATCTTTCTGATATTGTAAGCATTCTGGACATTCCTGTACAGAGCAGTGAAGAAGAAAACATCTGCACTCTGTACCTGGGCACATTATAGCCCGAAACCTTATGATAATGGAGTCATTTTAATAAATCATATTTAGCCTTCTTATATTATTCTCAAGAGTCCTTTCTTCAGTGCATGGACCACGACGATATTCCTGAGGCCACCTCTCCAACACCACCACACCTTCGTGGCAAGGGAATTGCTTGCAGGACCACAGAGAACAGGAGCAGGGAACAGAATGAAACGTAACACTTTTTTTCTAAGACAAGATAAATCCTTTCTTGCAATTGACCTCCTTCATCCTGTTCACTTACAACAGTGTACCAAAGCAAGCAAAAACTCTTAGGCCACACCTTTTCAATGCAATTCAAACGTAGTTTAAAAATATACAGATCACAGGGAAGAAGACAAAACTAAAACATACAGAAAGGGCTGCTACTGCAGTACTGGGTTTCTATGGTGTACAGCCAGAAAGAATAATTTAGAGTACAGCTTTTCAAATTCCCACACTAAGGATGGTCTCCAGTGAAAGTGAATGAGCCAGGCTATCTGTGACTTAAATCAGCAAGAGCAGTGCTGGGTACTATCTAAGGGTTGAGTTTTGGGAGAAAAGGAAACAAAGTAATGACTGTTCGGGGCGGGGGGGGGGAAGAAGAAAAAAGCACGAATGAGTTAAGACTACCATCAGCACAGATTCGCAAGAGGTTTTTCCAACATTTAAACCAGCACCAAACCTTCAGCAAAGCACTCCTCATTCAGCAGAATTAACGCATTAAAATAATACAACAAACCACCTTTTTTCTTTACTACTCGAGCACGGTTTTAAACAAGAAATGTTTAACTCCGTGGGAAATGTATTTTTCCCTGCGTTCCCCGCTTCGCACCCCGATGCGTGTCCCGAACTCCCGCCGTGTCCCGTGGGTTCCTCCCCGGGAATTTCACCGCGGANCGCGCCTTCCGCCTTCCGGTGCCGCCGCCAAACGGCCCCGCCGCCGCCCAGCGCCGCCCCGCGCGTTCCGCACGCGTCCCGGCCCCGACACCGCCCGGCCGAGCGGGAACGAGACCCGGCGGCAGCGCCTGCCCGGCGGCGGGGCTGGGGGGCTGCCCGGGCCCCAGAGCTCCGGTTGTAGCATTGGGAGACGGGGGACAGTTGCCCACGGCTAACCAACAGGAGCCACAGAATCAATTACTACGGGAAAGAGCAGCGTGTCAACCAGAGCATGGCACTGAGTGCCACGTCCAGTCTATCCTTAAACGCCTCCAGGGATGGTAACTCCACCGCCTCCCTGGACAGCCCGTTCCAATGTTTAATCGCGCTTTCTGCGGAGAAATTCCTCCTAGCGTCCAACCTAAACCTCCACTGGCGCACCTTAAGGCTCTGTCCTCTCGTCCTGCCGCTGGTAGTCCAGGAGCAGAGCCCGACCCCCACCTGGCTACAGCCTCCTTTCAAGGGAGTTGCAGACAGCGATAAAGTCACCCCTGAGTCTCCTTTTCTCCAGGCGAGACACCCCCAGCTCCCTCAACCGCTCCCCATAGGACTCGTGCTCCAGACCCTTTCCCAGCTCCGCTACCCTTCTCTGGACTCGCTCCAACACTTCAACGACTTTCTTCAAGTGAGGGGCCCAGAAGCGGACACAGCAAAACTCCCTCACCGCCAGTAAGGACAGCAGACAGCACCGGGAGCGCTTTAACCCTTCCCCTGCCAGGGA
>VXAX01003738.1:430376-447136 GCA_013399835.1 Leptocoma aspasia | reverse complement strand
AGGAGGGAAAGCGGTCGGCGGAGGGGGCCCCAAGGCATTTCTCAACCAAGGGCGCGATTGTGCCGCCGCGGCCCCTCTCCGCGGGACACATCAAAGGGCGAGGGGGGAGGGAGGGGAGAGCGACCGAAAAATGCAGCCGAGGGCGGACCAGTCAGCGAAAAAACCCGGCGCAGCCCCGGGCGGAGGCACAAAGGCCGCCCCCCATCTCTCCGTCCCTCCCCCCGGCCGCCGGGCACGGCCGGAGGTGCCTCCGCCGGCAGCGCGGGCCGGGGTCTCCCCGTTCCCCCGGGCCGGGGGCGGCAGGCTGAGCCCGGAGGGTCCGGCGGCACTTCCCGGCCTTGCCTCACCTCCCAGCGCTTTGCCAAATGGCCGCGGCCGGTCTCACACGTGTGGACACCCCGGGCCTGCGGAGGGGGGCCCAGGCAGCCCCCTTCGGTCGCCGGGGTGGAGGAATTTATTTACAACTCCATAACCCAGTCTGTAAAGTTTCTCTTTTGCCGAGTGTTTGGTTTGATGTGTTCTATTCTAAGAAACCTCCTCCCTTGGCTTGAATACTCGTTTAAAGTGCCTTGTAAAGGCAAAACAGAAAAAAATTGTTTGTGGAAACTCTCACATAGTTGTGTTAAAGCAAGAAGTCCCCCTTGTTGCAGAGATCCTGGTATGCCGTGGTAATGCAGTGTCATCTCTCCATCTTTTCCCGTAGCGAGTCAGATGGCAACCCTAGCACAGAAGATGAATCCAGTAAGGGGCGGGAGGATTTATCTCCCCATCCACTCTCCAGCTCATCCGACGGCGTTACCAGCCTCAGCCTTCCCAGCCACATGGAGCCTGTCTACATGCAGCAGCTTGGAAACACTAAAATAGCCTTGAGCTCGTCTGGTGTCTTGTTGAATGGGAGCCTCATGCCTGCCAGTACCTCTCCTGTCTTCCTCAATGGTAGCTCGTTTCTTCAGGGACCCAACAGTGTCATACTCAATGGACTCAGCGTGGGCACTTCGCAGACTGTTACCTTAAATTCGCCCAAAACTGCATCCAGTGTTGTGAGCAACGGCGTGTCCATCACTGACATACTGTCCTCATCCTCGTCAGAAGATGTTAAAGACTTCAAACTCCTTCAGGCTTCGGTCCCCAATGCCACAGCAGCCTTCAGCCCTAGCAACATCCCGGTCACTTTCCCAGGATTGATACCGAGCTCAGAGGTGAAAAGGGAAGGCGTAGAAACTGCTGCTTCCCAGGATGGAGGCTCCGTAGTTACTTTTACTGCTCCTGTCCAAATAAACCAGTATGGCATTGTCCAGATCCCCAATTCAGGAACAAATGGCCAGCTGCTGAACGGAAGCATTGGTTTTTCTTCTCTCCAGCTGCCTCCAGTTTCTGTGGCAGCTTCACAAGGTAAAAGCTTTGCCTCTTGCAGTAAGAGGTGTGAGAAAAAGTTGGAATCAGGCACACTTAGCGTTTTAGAAGCTGTGGTCCTTTTCTTCCAAGGTATCAACATTGTATCTGAGCCATGGCCACACACAGCATCAAATAATGCAGTTTGCCTCCCTTTCTAGTGGGTTATGCTCGTGGGCAGACTGTTAGATGAGGCTGAGCTCCTCTGTTAAGAGCATGGAAGGAGGCCTGGTAATTTACACCCCTTTCATCTCGTGCTGTTCACGGAAGTCTGTGATAGGAGTCTTCACAAATATCTGTAAATTTTATGTATTTCAGTAATTCAAAATTCTCCCCATTCGCCACTGAATTTTTTTAATGAAAAGGTTCATAAAAATGAAAATTATGGCAGCTGGAAATTGTTACCGTTGTTGTTCTTGTGGTGGTTGTTTTGTTTTTTTGTTTTCTTAACAAAGGCATTTCACAAAAATACATTTTGAATTACTGTAGACACAACAAGACTAAGCAGTTGCTTGTACATTTTCTGTTCCATAATTAAGAAAGATTAAACTTGAGGGAAACAATAGAAGTAAGCACTAGCTCGTAGATATAAAATCTGAGGCTCTTTGGATAAAACTGCCCTCAGTCCAAGGGAAATATGTCATCACAGGTTCATGTGCCAAGTGTGCAGGCTCCTCCCCAAGTTTGCTTTAGAGTTGGTCTTAACATACCATAGTCTGAATCTTGCAGCTGGCCAGGAAGAATCCTAGGGAGCACAAACCTAGTTCTGGATGATCCCTTTTTTGAAGCAGATCAGTTAAAAAGCACAGCTGAACATTTTTGGTACTCATTGGCCACTTTATCTTTGATTATGAAAATAATTAAACGGGAATAGTTCTCTCTAGTTTCAGGAGCTGTGAATACTATAATGAAAGTAAAATTGTGCTCGTGTGCTTTTTTGAATTTAACGTGTATAGGGTGTGAATTGTTCTTGCTGAAGCACAGGGAGAAACACTGAAGCTGTGCAACCACATTTCTAATGGGTGCACAATTATGATGTCCTAAAATGTGGCACTCACAGGCACTGGAAGTTATTGGCATATAGTTTAACCAACATTAAAGAGAGAAGACATTTAGTCTGAATGCCACCTGTAATTACTAAAGCCACTTAATCCACATGCTCCAAGGCATAAACTAACAGCCAGCAAAGGTGAGAAAGAAAGTTCTGTCTTTTTAAGTATTGTAGGACTATTGTATTTGAAAGTCCTAAGATTCATAATAATCTCTTCTCTGACCATTTTCCCCATGGTTAAAAATACTGACTGCCCACTGGAGAATAATCCACCATATCTTTGGTGCACAGAAAAGTTCTGGTTGTCTTGAATAGGTAGCTGGCTGACTATTCCAAGTGAAGCATGCTGCAGGCTATTTCAAGTAAGCCAGTAAATAATACTGACAGGTAACTTCAAGTTACCTGGCTTTATTGTTCTAGTTCACCCGTATGCATAACATCTTCCAAAAAATCATAATTGATTAACTGAAATTAATAGGGAACTAAAATATTCCCAATGTGAGAAATTCATCTTCGGTGCTGTTCTGAAATATTCAGCTGTGTCTGACTGTAGTCTCTTATAATTAAACTGCTTTTGAGAAAGAGAGGTGTTCCAAGTGGGACTCAGTCCCAAGAGCCAGTATTTCTAATTTTAGGAATTACCATAATGACAACTGACATGGCACGTCCAGTGAAAACAACTTCAGGTCATCTCTGGCCACCTCTCCTTGCTTTGGCTCACTGCAGCATCACACGAGCAGTGCCATGGCTTTCAGCAAGGGCAGGCAGTGCTGAGTGACTTTTCACAGCGTGGTGGATGTGGATTAGAATTTTAGAAAAACACTATAAAGCAAAGTGAAAGGGAATAGAGCTGAGTGCTTGAGGATTAGCTGGTTAGACCAATAGAAATTACCGGTTTTTCGTGTTTTCTGTGCGGGTTGACTCGGGCAGGTTCTGCCCAGCAGTAGTGGATTTCATGTGACGTGTCTCCAGTTCCCACACACAAGCTGTAGTCTGTCACTGAACTATCTTTAATAGCTTTTCATGCTTCTATTCTTAGATAGAAATTGAGTGGTGGCAACTAGTGAAGGCCAAAGCACATTCATTTTAGTCACATGGCTGGGGACTGTTTGCCCCTTAATGAGAATCTGAAAGATACCTAATCTAATATACCAGAAACTTTTTTTTTCAAACTTTCTAGAAGCAATTTCTTTTAGCAGCATTGATTTCTTTGCACCAAGTTTTCTCTCACCTGCTACAAAAATTGCTTTTCAGTGTTGCATGAAATATTAGTATATGTGTATACTGCAAAGGTAAAAAAGACCAGGACTGCATAACTCCCTGCCAGCTGTAATCTCTGTTTTCTTTCCTTTTGCTTCCCTTTCCCTAGGTAATGTTTCAGTAAACCCCAGCACATCTGATGGAGGAACTTTCACGACTGAGTCTTCAACAGTGCAGCAAGGAAAGGTTTTCTTCAGCCCCCTCACTCCGAGTGCAGTGGTTTACACAGTTCCCAATTCGGGCCAGGCAGTAGGATCTGTCAAGCAAGAAGGACTGGAAAGGAGCTTGGTGTTTTCTCAGTTGATGCCAGTCAGTCAGAACACACAACTGAACGTCAACATGTCTTCTGAAAATATATCCAGTGCAGGACTCCAGTCCCTGGCCTCCTCGTTAGTGAATGTAACGCCCTCACATAATTTTTCCCTCACGCCACCAACTCTTTTAAATGCTGCAGAACTGAGCTCTGGTATCTCGGAGAGCCAGCCCATGTCTTCACCCGTGACCAGTACCTCTACAGTGATATCTATCAGCAACACTAACTATGCAACCCTTCAGAACTGTCCCCTCATCACCAGTCAGGATCTGTTGTCCATTTCCACGGCGCAGCCCGTGCTTGGAGAAATAGTTTCGACAAGTGGAGACCGTGTCAGCCACCCCCCTGCACAAGTGCACCAGGATTTTGGCAGAGAGCACAGGTTGGTTCTGCAAGCTGTACCTGATGTCAAAGAGAATTTCTTAGCTAATTCTGAGAGTAAGTCAACTGGCAATTTAATGATGCTGGATTCCAAATCTAAGTATGTTATGAGTAACATGGTTGACACGGTGTGTGAAGAACTGGAAACGGACAAAAAAGAACTTGCCAAACTGCAGACAGTTCAGATGGATGAAGTTATGCAAGACTTGTAACTTCTTTCTTTTATTGCTTTCTGATTTAATAGATAAGTCTCCTGTTGAGGCCCTAACAAACACCTAGTGGGGTGTTTGTGGGTTTTTTTTGTTTGGTGGTTTTTTTCATTTAAAGAAACCAGAAGAACATTTAAGTGGTCTGAATCAATGTACAGAGGAATCTCTGGCAATGGAATTAGGTTGCCACACTTGGTTTGCATGCAGTATTCTCTTTTAAGCAGATTAAAGGAGAAAGGAAATGGCATGGGCAAGTACTGAGGAATGGGTACAGGTTTGGCTACCAGACATTACCCTGCAAATTTAACTAGACTCTCCATAGTACAACATACTCTTAACAGTAATTATACACTCCAAGCTTCAGACAGAAAACAAAAATCTCACTCCAAAATGGTAGAAACAATGCAGACATTTTTTTTCTGTTTACTTCCAGTCCATGGGCATTGAGAGATTTCTAAGGAACTCTAGATGATACCTCTCTGGCTACTTATATGTTGTTTGAGGTTAAGAAACAAAACAAAATCACAATATTGTGTACTGGTATGTTTGCTTTTTTTTCCAGTAGACTTGCATTCAAACCAAAAATCTCACATCAATCATGTACAGGTTTCTAAATGCTACAGCTAGCATTTTGTCAGTGCACCAGAAAAAGCATCGTTTGAAACTCTAATTATGCAATTCAGAAGCTTTCTATCCAGTATGAATGTAAATATTGTTTCAGTTCTTATAAAGGAGACTTTTTTTTTAATTAGTACAATGGATTTTATTTATGGTTTATGTTCCCTTTCACTTTAGACAGAATGCATTGAAAAGGAAAACGTTTTCTGGCTGTTTAATTTATTTTATTGTTTGAGCAGGAAGTAAGCGTAGTTATTTCTGACAAGGTTTTACTTTTTTGTAGTTTTTTTTTCAAGCAATAGACTGTAAAAGTAAAATGTTAATCACACTGAAACTAGAAAATTAATTCCCAGTCTCACAAACCCAGGAGGTCACTGTTTCTACCCCCTCTGTCTTTGTGTTCAGGGGTTTTTTTTGTTTGTTTTGTTAGTAATTTGCGAATTAGTTGAACCCTTTTGTGTATTTTTTACAGAATTCCACGTGCCTTTCTTCCTAGTGGCCTTATCTTTGTTACTAAAGCACAGTGGCAGGAGGAATAAAAACACTGACTTGCAAATATCCGTCCTCAGGGCCGAATCCTGATGCCTTACTTCTGCAAGTAGACCCACTCACTTGGGTGCCCCTGCTTGCACGAGTAAGAAGAGGTTTAAGAGTCTCTTGGACATCGTGGGTGACATTTCCTGGCGGTGCAGACAGCCAAGGATGGCTCCTTCTGCCCCCACATCAGTCAGCGGGACAGGAGGGGTCCGCAGAGGGACCACGGGGTTGTGCCAAGGGGAAGCTCTTGGCTCCAGCCTCAGGCAGATGAGAGGAAAATTTGGATGGGCAGGCCAAGGAAGGGAACACCAAACAGCCAGTGTGGGGGGGCTTCAGCAAGGCCCCCATCCAGGAGTGCAGTTGAGTGTGTATTTATAGATATCCTCCCAGGAAAAGCAGCCTGGGGGCTGATGGTGGGAATGATCTGTGCCTGGCTGGGTGTCCACACCTTTCTCCCTGGAGACAGCAGAAGCAGGGGGGCTCTGGGCAGGTGGAACAGATCTTAACCTTTCCTCCAGAAGAGTTTTTGTAGCATGGAAAAGCACATCCTTTAAGCTTTAAAATAATAAGAAGAATTCAGATGTACAAAAATGACATGCTGTTAATCCTCGTGGGTTTGGTTTTGTTATATTTTATCCTAATGTGAATATATACAGTAACTAAAGCATGTGTTCATCCTCATCAGGGGCCTGGTCTGAAGCCTTTGGAAGGCAATGGGAAATGTTTTCATAAGCTTCTGTGGGCTCTTGAACCAGGCTCAGGACAAAACAAGATCAATTGTAAAGGACAAAAAAAAAGGAAAGATAATTAAGGTGGCATATCCCAGTGTGTTTGTCTTGATTCTAAGTGGTTCCATGGAAAGCTTTTGGGGAATGAAGGTTTTTCTGTGCGCCGTGAGCACAGCATCGGCATTCTCGTTGTAGTTTTGCACTATATTATGTATTTTGCAAGGTTTTCTGTGGAACCTCGAGGCTGAGTGCTGAGTCCACACTGTGAGCCAGAGTCTCCAGGGCTGCAGGGAAAAGTGCAGGAAAAGGGAAGAGCGAGTGTGCAAGGGGAGCACTTGCAGCTGTACGGAGCCGCTGCCGCTCTGCAGGCAGGAGCAGCCCAGCAGCAGTTGGCTGTCCCCACATGCTCCCAGGCAAGCAGGGTGTTTGAGGCAAGTGCTTTAAAGCAGAGATTATCACAAGCAGGACATGGAGCTGTATGTTCCCCTGGCACAACTTTCCCTGACGTTCCCGGGAGCTCCGCGTGAGCAGGGAATCGGATAGTCCGGAGTTCTCCTAACCACTCCGCTTGTTTATCTCTTTGCTGGGCCCCAGCATGAGCAATCTGTTTCCCACCTCTTCTTCACCCATGTAACTAAGATGGTGATGACAGTAGCAGTAGCTGTATATGCTTTGCATGAAATCATTCAGCCATTTGGAAAATTAGAAATACCCTGTATCGCTGTCATTTTAACGGAGAATGTGTACTTGGCTCCGAAGGAGTTGATGGTGGATTAACATTTGGTCTGTGAAGCTCAGACTATATTTGGAGGCAAGCTAGGGAATATTTCAGAGCAGTTGGTGGTGTGATCATGTCTCATAACTGAAGAGACTGTGGTGTTACAACAGTACCTGTTACTTTAATTTTTCCTTCTTTGCATTTGTTGTGCTACTGAGGCTCTGAATTCCATGGCTTTGCAGCACAGTTGATGTGAAAAACTGTATGTTGTTACAGTGGCATGTTTCTTGGAGTGTCTGGTACTTCTAATAGGAGACTTCCCACTCTTCAGTGGGAGTTGAGGATGTACATAAAAGCAGTGTTTTGGGACAAAGTGAAAGTAATCTATTCTAGTCTTCCAGATATCAAGTAACTCCTTATTATCTTTTATTCTTTCTTTATTTCTCCCATTGAAAATAAGTGTCATTCCCTCCAGATAACGTAGTTATAACCTCATGTTTTCTGCAGGTACATATGCACAATATAAAGATTCATTGCACGGTACAGTGTGTTTAAAATAGAAATTTAAATAAGTAGTTTTATTCCTTACAAGGGTAAGTTTTTATTTTGTGGCCCTCAGGCAGGCAGGCTCTCTGCTCTCAATAGACAGTACTCAAAGCCCCAAAAAGTGTCCAGGGCCAGATCTTTGGCTGCTGTAAATAAGGCAATGCTCCACTGATTCCCAAACCAAGGATTTTTACGTGGTGTTTAGGGGATTTGGATGCTGGTCTCCCACACACGGGAAGGCAGTGAGTGTCCAAGCCCCACAGACAGCCCTTATTATCACATTCTGTCTTGAAATGGGAGGTATGTCTACCTGGCATACACAGTCCTTCTCTTCCCTCCCTCTCTGTTATTGATGAGAATAAATGATCATTTCAACTTCACATATGTTTATAACTTCTAAGTCCACTGGAAATCTTACAGAAAACATTGCCAAATTCTACTGCTTTACTAGTCCCAGACTCAGCTTTGAAAAATATGCCTAAAGTTCTAGGAAATTCTTACAAAGCACGATGTTAAAGACCCCTCTCTTCTTTACTACTTTTGATTAAAGCTGCCTCTGTTTCACCCAGAGTTTTGCAGAAAACCAGAAACACGATGAATTGAATGCTCTGTGTGGACTATTTGCAGCATTATCCCTGTGGTCTTACCTGCAAGCACATTTCAGCAATGTAAATCACAGACATCTATTGGCCAGGTCCTCAGCTGGGCTAAACTAGCACGTTTTCATTGACTTTAATGTCCTTTCGTGCCAGCTGGGAATATGGTCCATTCATTTCACTGGTGTTAGGTCAGGGACAGATTTGGCCCAGTACAAAGTGGCAGCACAAACCAGAGCACAAGACTGACACTTGGCTAGAACCAAACAGTCACAGTCTATCAAAGCATATACCTCTTCCCATTTACTGCTTTCCCCTACCTGTGGATTCAGGAAGACTCATTGAGAAAGTGACTTCACCCAGAAGTGAGGCTGGAACTGTCGTTGCTACTCTCAGTCTGAGATTGATGACAATAATGGACAGGTTCTGACTTGAAATCATGAAAAATCACCTCAGTAATGATTTTCAGTTCAATAAATCAGGGTGGAATTTGGCCCTGTGTGCACAGGAGCATTTCATGTACATAGATTTCCAGTGTCTGTGCACTCTCCTTAGCAAGGGCAGGTGAACAAGAGGGTGCATCCCTCCAGTATCATCTGAAATACGTGTGCAGGGCTCTAGGGACATGAACTGCCCAATGCTTGGGGTCGAGAAGAATGTCAAATCATTAAAAAGAATAGTAATTTTATAGTTCTGAAAACAAAAATAACGGTATTTTTAAAAGCAAGAATGCCAGAAGTCTTCCTGTATCTCCTAGCAGTTATTATCTTGAAGGATATTTTATACCTTAGTTGTATGTCTCATATAATTTAAAACTTGCTTCTTAAATTTCTGGACTCAAGAAGGGGGTGAATCTTCTGCCTTTCAGGATTCACATTCAGAGGATGTTTGTTCTTTTGCTGCATGTACTGTTTGTCCAGAACTAACCAGTTATTTCTCCAATATGGGTTTTATTGTGCCTTACAACAAATATTAAATTTAAGCAGAATGTACGTGTTAGTGGAGGGAATAATCAAGAAGACTTTACTGCACTGTTAGGTGATGCTGCCCCAGAGTGTATCATCAAACATATCTGTGCTTAATTACCCAACCAAAGAGATCTAAAGTATGTATGTTTGTTGTACTGTAATAGGGGTTTGTGCCTGGACAATTAAGTGTTTTATTTGTATTCTGAGATGATGTGAACTTATTTTTCTAAACACTATACTGAATAAACTTTATATTTATACACATCTTGTGTAAATATTTCTGTTTGGATGTCATGTGAGGGCTTTGAATTTTGGGTTGGAAAAGCAATCTGAAGCAGGAACTTGGCTTCTAATGATTCATCATGAAAGGTGATGGCAACTAGGAATGCCTGCGCTTGCCAGGGATTTGATCTAAACATTATTTAAGCAAGAATGAGACTTTCTGTTGACTTGAGGGGGTTTTGTCAGAATTCTAAAATACTATATTAAAAAACATAAATCTTATACCTCATATTGAACCTATTTGTGTCTCAAAATGAATTTATACTGTAATTAGTTAAATACTATTAAAATCTATTTCCACCTGCTCATTAGGACTAGTCAGTATTTACTTGTGGATCCCGTGACATTGGCATGCTTTCTTTGTCAGGGGCTTTTTTGGGTAGGTGTACTCCTATTTGCTAAATTCCTGTTTGTTGAAATTTTTCTTTAAAATATTTCACATAGGGTCAGACCTGGTTTTGGCAGCCTTTTGAGAACAGCTTGAAATATTATGTTCCCTTGATATTAAAGGATTTAAACACATTACCATATTACTTCAGATCTGCGTTCCAAGTACCAGGATTGGTCTGGTTAGGATTTTGATGCCAAAATGAACGGCAGTAAATCCAACTAGACTAATCTGTGCAGGTGGAATCATTTTCATCACTGAAGCTATATATACATTAGGAATAATTAACAGCCTGCACACACCAGCAGGAAAACACCCTTCTGTCCCCTTAAACTCTGTTTAGGCTGTAGGAAGTAAGGTGAGGTCTGGGAGATTTTTTTTTTAATAGGTAACAGTTGAAAACATGAAATTCATTATTTTCTTACTCACTAAGACGTTACCTTGGTGTTTTTCACCGTTCCTGCACCCTTCCCATCCATCGCAGCCGCATCCCGCTCTCTCCTCGCAGCTCTGCTGGCAAAGCACAGGGGTCACCTCCCAGCCCGGGGAGCATCTCCCCCCTTTGCTTGAGGCTGATCCGACTCTGCAGCTGCCAAAATAAATCCAGTTACCTGGGAGCAGCCCTAAGCTGGTGGCCTCGTTGCCCAATTCCTGTTTCCTTCCCAGAAGCTCAGCGCCGTTCGCTTCCCTCTGCCGTGCCCTGGCTCTGCCTGAGCAGCACCGCGATCTTTCCCTGCGGGTACCAAATTCCAGATCGACCCCCGGGCAGCAGCTCGGTCCCAGCTTTGCTCGCAGCAGGAGCTGAGGATCTAAAGCCATCCTTCGACCTGGCTGGGAGCAGCTTCTCTCGTTCCTGGCTCGCAGGGGAAGGGGCTGCAGGACCACCGCTGCCGGGCTGGCTCCAGCCGATCCCCCGGGAAGGGATTTCTGGCTGTGCACTCCTGGATGAAGTGCAGGGGTTTGAGAGCAGGCGAGAAGCGGAAAGTCTCAGCAGCGTATGCAAATGTCCAAATTCTCCCTGAGCAGCCACCCATGCGGTATGCAGGATGAATCATGTCCTAACGGAGCGCATTCCTGCTACTTTGGAGGGCTTCGCAGATGTGTTCCAGGTCACCCTGGGCGAGAAAACCACACACAGCCACCGCTCCTTCTGCCCTGGCAGCCTGTGCACAGATGGAGAACGCGGGGACAGCACCTTTGGAAGGGTGGGCAGCTGGCCCCCTGAGCCCCTGCCTTTCACACAGGGCCTGGGAATGCTGGAGGGAGGAAGGGGGACTGCCAAGGCGGTAGCTGGGATGGAGCTGATAGTAGGGAGGCTTGGGGAGATGGGTGGTTTCTCTTTATCTAGCAGGGAGACAAGCTGAGAAGGGAGACAATGCTGGAAGACAGCACTTATTATCCTCTGTATTTGCCTTGATTTTTCCCTGGTGCCAGATCAGAGGGGGATTTTTCTGCTTCAAGAGGCAGAGGTTGGGTCAGTAAAACAAGATTTTAATATGAATACTCACAGCTTGGAAAGCAGAGGTCTCCTTTCAGGCTGCAACCCCTGTTGTGGTGATCTCTGGCTGCAGACATCTCTGAGCTGGAATCTTAGACCAGTATATGGATACAGATCACATTTTTAATATAAAAATACATTTTAGAAGGAAAATGATTCCCAGAAATAGGAATTCATCTGCCAAGCAACGTGCACATAACCGATTTCACACTTAGAGGTGCCAGAAAGTTCAGGAATGAGACCAACAATAAAAAACCAACACACGTGTGAAAAATCTACAGCATTAAAGCCAGATTCAATAAAAATAGCACCTAGTTTATAAGCTACAGAAGCTGGCACATGCCTGCAAAAGCTGAAGGGAAGAGATAAAATGTTCAGAAGTTGCACGCAGTCCAGAGGAACGGAGCAGCCCTGGAGCAGTGCTGATGGTTACTCAATAACTCATGTACAATATTCTCCTGTGTAAGTGCTTTAATTCTCCATCCTGCTACTTCTCGGGCAGAAAGACACAACTTGGAATACTTGAGGCTGATCAATAAGCTTTGTTGTAGCAGCCAAAGTGCTTTGTGATAGACCTTACGTTATGCAGGGACTCCCAGAATGTTACACCGCATCATTTTCTTCCCGGGTCCGCACGCTGCCAGGCAGCGAATCGGGAGCTCACGGCATCCCTTACACCGCCTGCAGCTGAGAACGCAGCCCCTCCCCGGAGGCGCTCACAGGGCACAGAAATAAAAGCAGGCTGGGAGGAGACAGGAGGGGAGGTGATGTGCCCGGGGCGATGCAGGCGGTGGGTGGCACAGGCAGGTTGCAAAGCCAGGTCTCTGACTCCCCCTGTTGCTTTGCCCACTGGCTCACGCCACCTCCTCGGGAGCCCGACCCCGCCTGGATGCGACGTCCCTTGACAGCAGCAGGAGGACTGGCTGCTGACACCAAAGCTGAGCTTGCCTCTTTCATTTATTTATTGTGTTTACAGCCACCTTCTCATGAAGGTCAATAGTTCTGTTGATAACTAGACTGGCCCTGGACCAGCATCCCTGAGCTTCCAAGCACTCAGCCTCCAAAAAAACTGTTCCTGCCTGGATCCTTAGCTCAGGGTGAGGCACATGCAGGCCCTGGAGGACTCCAAAGCCACCCACTTCCAGATCAAGGCAATCTGAGAAAGGTTTGACTCATCTCCCACCAAGTCCAAGGGGCTGAGGGGGAGAAATGCTCAGGGGAATGAGGATGGGTTAGTCCAGAGCCTGAGCTGTACATGCTCTTGCATGTCCTAAGTCAGTGGTTTCTTAAAAGAATATGTTGAGAACAAATGACAATTACGTGTTACTCATGTCCTAGGGAGATGCTGGGGATTTTGCTATTTACTGCTGCTTAATCAAACCAAGGCAGGCCAGGGGATCAGAAGGCAGTTCTAAAAGGCAGCACTCAATACCATCCCAAGCATATTTACAATGCACATACAAATATACAAATTGTCTGTATTATAAAACATTATCCGTTGTGTTGTATGCATGCAGGTGGAAGTGAGCACTGACCAGATTAAGACTAAAAAAAATCTTTTTCTGAGGCCAACTGTGAGGTTGTGCAAGAGGTGCAACCTCTTCTCTTTTTTGCAGGCAACATATATTAGAGCCCAGTCCCAAAACTCCACCACAGACAGGTTCAGATTTCTGAGCTGCTGCTGCTGAACATGTCGTCCCCTTGCTCAGAGCCTGTGGCAGAAGAGCAGCAGGGGCAGTGGGGGCTGGCTGCCCTGTCAGTGCTGTTCTTGGGGGAGAGGCAGACTCAAACAGCATCAGTAAGAGAGAGCTGCAAGCTCTAGGGAAGTGACACCACCTGCATGTGGAGGGATTTAGGCACATCACACCCCTGTGTGGGGAGTCACATCAGCTTCTGAGGGCTGCTATAGCATTTCTCCTCCTCTTCCCTACTAATGCAGTGGTGTTCTCCCCAGAGCTTCAGAACACCAAGGTGTTTTTACTCCTTACATCACCCTCAGGGTTTGATGTCCCCCAGCTTTGCCAAGAAAGCAATAACTCCAGGCCAGAAAAGCAAGACTCTCTTTTACACATCCACCCACGAGGACAAGGACTGGGTGCAAAGTCACAGCAGGCCCAGCCTCCAGGTCAGTGAGCACTGAGGGGCTTCAGCTGAGCCCCTATGGCACCTTCCCCACGGGTTGTTTTTTGCTTGTGACCTCCCCAGGACCCGCCAGATAAACTCCAAGGGAGGTGTTCAGGGGCTGCTCTCATTTGCCATCTCCCCCTCAGCCCTGCAGACCTCTTGATACGAGGTGGGACCCTGGACTTCCAAAAACAGCAGTACCTGGCAGCAGGCTGTTGATAGCAGCCTATTTCGAGGTCTGGCTTTATCAGGGAGGGCCTGGAAGTGCTCCCAGGAGCACAGGGCATGCTGCACATTCCAGGCACAGTTGCCTTGCACTGACCAGCAGTGCTGCAGGGTGCCTGGTCCCAGGACAGAGATCACACAGCACCAGCCAGCCCTCCATGGCTCTAGGACAGTTCACTGGCCCAGCACAGAGGTGCCAGGAGGACATTTATCACCTCCTGCTACACCCAGCAGGTCTCAGTAAACCCCTTCTGGCCTCAGTTTCTCGTAGCTATTTTGGGTTTTTGTTCTTGTGCAAACCAAAGGCAGAGTTAACCTGAGCCTCAGTCCAGGAGAGCTTCATTCCATTCCTTTGGAAAAGTGAGCCCCAGCCCCAGCAAATGAAACCACTTGACCAGTTGCTCAAGGTTTGTGTTTGTTACCCCATGGCAGCAAGTGTTGCTCACCTGTACATGGTGAGAAGTGCTCCTGTTCCCTCCAGATTTCTTCACCAAGATCTGAGTCTTTTTCACTTAAGTTTTGGATCAGTTTGGGTTACGAAAGCAAATCTTGTTTCAGGTGAATGATGCTCATGACAAATAAGGAATAGCCATTTGCTGGTGGCCTGGAGGATCAGACCCTCAGATTAAAATACAAGGTAGAGCCTATTTCTGTTCATCTCTTAAATATTCTCAATTATTAAGGTCTTTTTAGAAGCCATAATAAATGAATGTGAAATAAGCAGCTGTTTTGAACATGCACATAACACTGGAAAGCAGTAGGAGAGCTATACCTAAACCCAAAACTAGAGACCACTCCTGCTTGGGTTTTACCAGAGCCACATCCAGTGAAAAAAGTGCCTCCTGTCCTGCAAGCTCTACCCCAGCACAGGCCCCACAAGACCCCATGTTCCAGGATCCAGGTCTCCACCCTGGGAAACTTGTGCAGAATCATCAGCTCATCTGTATTTAATAAGCACACCCTCTTCCAGCACCCAAGATGTCCCTGCACACACAGCCTAAAGCCACGCTCAGGAGAAACACTCGATCAAGACATGGTGGTGCTTTGACCTGGAAGCACAAGACAATCATTGTTCCAGAACAATTTCCCACCCACCCTGCAGAGACTTTGCCCAGATCGCATTTCCCCGGTTCATCAGGGCATGGAACAGCACCAAAGGCTGGTGGATGCCAAGCTGTGTCACATCTGATGGCTCTTCTCTTTCCAAGCAGAGTATCGTGTCATCAAAGGCAACGAGGCTGGCACGACATGATTTGAGAATCCCACTTTATAGCCGGTAGAAATTGAATCCCAACAAGTCTGTCAGTAATGATATATTCCAGGTAATGCAGGATTGAAATCTCCTGGCCCCAAGTCTCAATCTTATACTTAAGCAGTGCTCTGATTTGCCAACTTTCACAATTTATGGGCTTTGCAATATTTAGTAGATGGTGAGAAAGGGGAAGTAGGCAAAGGGGTTATGGCCACAACTTCCTGCTCATCTTCATTCTTAAGTTCCTGGTTTTAAAATACAGAAATAAATGCAGAGATACTAAACGTCTCCAAGCCAGAATACACATAAATTTGGGTGTATCACCTCTATCTATCTATCTATCTATCTATCTATCTATCTATCTATCTATCTGCATTTTATCTCAAATCTGGTGTTGCCTCATGTTCTCCAAGCCTTTGGGTCTGATAGCACTTTGTGCAACAAGATACTTCAGGAAAATAAACAAGGGTATAAAATAGGTGCTGTTTTAGAAATAAAACTAATAAATGGTCTACAAATTCAATAGAATATTTGTCAAGGCTGCCTCTGGGCTGAAATTTCCATAAACTTAAAATTAGACTTCTGAATTAATTTCCTAGACTATTGCAGTATGATCAGTAGAACTAACAGCTGATTAAAAAAAAAAAATCAGTATAACTCAAGTTAGAGACACATTTCACTGACCTAAAAACAACCATTTAGGAAATGCATACAAATGCATTTCCTAAAACCAGCACTGTAAAAGCAGTCCTGTTTTTAAGGAATTCAAGCAAATTCATTCCACATCCCTGTATAGCACAGGCAGGATTTCCAGAGCATCCTGCTCCTGGCAGCTCTCAGGGCTGGCAGCACAGACCATTCCATGGCAGGTTACTGGAGACCCCAACTCCACCCCACACCTCAGTGCATGTCTGCATGCAAACTGCATTTTGGTGTATCCACAATTATCACAAAGCAAATGGCTCCCAGATGTAACAAATGGTTTTCAGCTCAGTTATCACCCATAGAAAGGACCAGAGGAGCCTTCAAGGGCTGTGGGAAAGGAGGCAGGAAAGGGAAAGAAATTTTCCTGATGTACCTTTTATTAGCTGCCACCCTCAGCCTTGGCCCAGGAAAAATCCAAAATGTTTGCTCTCCCAGACAAACCAAATCAACTCTGGGATTTTTATTTCTTGTAAACTAACAAGTTGTTGCAAGAAGAAAAATCACTGGGCTGCTCAGTTCATTCTGCCTCTTAAAGCTTTGGCCTAAAACAGAAATTTGAAAGGCTAATGGTTGTCTTCCTTCAGTCCTGACTATAATGACTGTTTAAACATTCCAAATACTTGTATATTTGCAAAGTAACAGGAAGCACAAAGAGAAAGATGAGCTATACTTTATTTTTCAAGCCCTACTCAGAGGCAGCTTGAATGGTAACTATCCCAAGATTAGCTGATGTTAACCGCTTGGAACCAAAAGTCTAGTTCCTAAATATCTGGATTTACATTTCCCCATCAGTACAACAACAGCAACAGCAATTCCCTCCTCCATGGCAAGAGGCACAGCCAGGCTGGGGTTCACCCATCTGGAATAGCACAGGCGAAATACTGAGGCCAGACCCTACTGATCAAACATATTTATTTATTTATATAAAATATATATTTAAATGTATAATATATATTTACACGTATATTA
>VXAX01003738.1:415907-430129 GCA_013399835.1 Leptocoma aspasia | reverse complement strand
GTATTATTTGATATTATATATACATCATATATGAAACTTTTCGCTTACACAGATGACTGCTCAGAATTGTCCTGGGTGCTCATTCTCTCCTTAAGCTGTGCCAATGCTTCCCACTCCCTGTCCCTGCCCACCTCCTGCACACTGGCACCAGGAGCTGGGCACAGCAATAGACCTCTGCCCTTCCCTTTGGAGAGCCCTTTACCTCCCCACTTCAGTAACATTTGATCAATTCTGTTCCTCTTCAGTCCATGCACAGAGAAGGGAAAGTAATTTTTCACAGAAACATAGAATGATTTGGGTTGGAAGGGACCTTAAAACTCATCCCATGCCATAGGTGGGGACACTTTCCACCACACCAGGTTGCTCCAAGCTCCACCCAGCCTGGCCTTGAGCACTTCCATGGATGAGGCAGCCCCAGCTGCTCATTTATTTGAGTCAGGAGGACAACTCTTCACCAGAGGTGATGCAGCCAAGGCTGGACACTGCTTTACCTCCTGGCAATGCTTTTTAAGAGCCATTCCTTAAACAAACTGCTCCTTTCATTGTCTGTCTCCCAAATCCACCCGCACAGCTCTGCATGCTACAACACTGTCCCCCCTCCTGGGCTCCCAGTGGGTGTCACTGACCCACCCAACAGAGCTGTCACAACTTTTCTGAGCAGCCACTTCTACCAGCAAGTAGATCACACTCACAAATCACTGCCTGGAAAGTCTGTGTGGTATGTGGTTTAATTTTCTTTTCCATAATATGAAATCCAATCTGAAATGCACAGATTAGTTTACTAATCTGTGTAAATCCTATTAATAGCACTTACGCTGCTGTGCTCCCATTCACATTCTAACAAATCTCTTTGGACTGGCTTGGTTTCCCCTCATCTCCTGCAAGATCTTCACACCTGGTTGCAGTCACGTCTTCACAAAATAGCTGGCCACAAATGGAAACTTGTGCTTTGCAGTCATCTCTCATATTTTAATTGGTGCCCCATGGTCCATCATGTTCTGGATCAAAGCATTAGTGCTGTAAATCACCATGGTGCCATCGCAGCTAAAGAGATTATACAAAGGATCACACAGCTCCAGTGGGGAAGGGCAGAGCTTGTACCCTCCTCTCCCCCAGCATTGCTGGCTTCTGCGCCTGCTCCAGCTGCATCCTGCCCCTCACAGCTCCATTGGCACCCCAGTGACTCCATCCTGCCCTGGGCACCTGGCCCAAAACTGGCCCAAACACCAGCAAAGGACCTACTTGCAGGAAAGAGGTGATGGACCATCTCTGGAGCCACTGGATGTGCCCACAGCAGCCTTGCATGTATCCCTTTGTCACCCGTGGGTTTAGGGTGGCACACCTGGCACCTGGGCTTGTGCCTGCCAGAAGGAGCAGCCTCGGTGGCAGCTGGGTGGGCTGCAATCCCCTGAGCTCAGAGAGAACACACCCTCTCTTCTGCTGTGGAATAAACCATTCTCTATTTGAAACAGCAAAATTTGCTTTTCCTGTAGTGGACTCCAGTGGCTCCCTACCTCACACTCACGGTGAGAGGGGTCAGAACCAGGAGAGGAGGAAAGCAGGGCTTGCATGCCTGGCTCTGACTTCCTAATCAAGCTGTGCATTAATTAGCTAATCCACCTCCATGCTCTGTCCCTTGCCCTTCGTTTCACCACCGTCCTGGAGTCCTTGTAACCGAGCACCTTCCACAGCCTCAGCCTGTCCCACAGCAGCCCCATGCAGAGCCAGGGCCACGCTGTTCCCTCAAGATGAGGAGTCCTTGCCCTTGGGCCAGGCTGGAATTTGCCTAAACCAGCCCTTGGGAAGGGCTCTGAGCTGCTGTCACTCCTGACTTGTGCCCTTGCACTCTTCTAGCACCTGCTAACACATTCCTTGCCGTGTGCCAGGCAGGAGAGGGTGGATGCAGCATAGGAAGATGCCCTGCCAGGAAAGAAGCTCCCCAGAACTTACCAGATGGAAGGTTTTAGTGGAAGACAGAACGTGGAAACTCCCAGGTGATGAAGGGGAAAAGATCTACTCTAGATTGTCAAAAGGAAAGGATTTGAGTTAAAACTGCTTTTACACAAGCTCACAGTAGGACAAACCCACTCGTGGTCTCCCTGCCAAGGGATCCCTGCTCCTTGCATGAGTCTGTTGGCTGTGTGATCCCCACCATCCAGCTCTGCCCAGTTCCCAGGGCCAAGCTCTGAAGTGCTTCCACTAACCTCAATAAAAAGGCCAGACCTACAGTGTCAAGGCAGTTCCACCACAACCCTGGATACATTTCCAATGGTTTTTCTACCAGAGTGAAAAACAAATTATTAACATAAAAGATTTGTGGCTCTTCTCTTTCCTACCCTACAGCTGAACTGCCTCTACCACCCACCCAAAAACATTTGGATTTTTTCTCATCGCTGTAGAAACTTTTCAAGGTCAGTAATGCTTCACTCTCTCCTAGTTTCCCCTAAAATGGTGTTAAAGTTTTAATTGCCTGATTAATTCATTGTGGTTTACTTGAGTGTTAGCTCAGGAATTGTTTGTAATACCTTAGTTTTGTGGAAGAAATATTTTAAAAGCATTACCCACACTCAAGAAATTTTCCCCAAATTCTCTTTTATGAGGGGTTCATACTTGTTACCTGTGTTAAAGCTTGCCTGTAAAACAGCTGTTTGTTTAGAGACCTTTAATCTCTTGGTAAAGGTGCCAGTTGTGAGACATTAAAATGCCACAGAGAAAAAAAAATTAAACCAAAAAACCCAGGAATTCTCAAAGTGAGAGAGACAACCAGCCAAATACAATATGTGGCCAGACAGAATCAGAAGCTCTGGCTGCAGAACAAACCCAAGAGGCATCACAAAAACCACCCCAGCCACGCTGGTGATGGCTCACCAGCAAAAGGAACGTGCAAAACAAAATGGGGAGAAGATCCCTCCCTTCCTCCTCTGCATTACCCCCAAAACACCATCTGGCAAATGTGCCACTTGGGAAGGGCAAACAGGCACTAGCTGGACAGGAATTTTGCCTTTGGTGTCCTGCCTTCCCCACCCTCTGCAGGCAGACCTTAGAAAAGTGGTGTTTAAAATCCTAAAGGGTGAGATAAGAGAAGGGGAACAACCCATCTCAGCCCTTTGTACTTCCACAGGGTTCCTTTGTGAAATGAGTGTGATTTCTATCATCCTTGCTGAAAAGCATCACGTGCTGGAGACCCTGTCCCAAATCAAGCTCATGTGCGCTCACAGCCAGCCTGTGCTTGTTTGCCCCCCTGAAACAGCTCTTTCCTCTTGGATGTGGCTCTAGGGGACAAGTCATTGTCCCTCTCTCACCCTTCCTTTACTGCACAGCCTGACCAAGCTCTGCCAGAGTGATCCTGCAAAGAGTTCCTTGTCCTGATGTCAAAACCTGCACCACACCCATCATCAGCTGGGACACAGCACACCCTGCAAGAGCCCCTCTGGTTTTCTGCACCCAAGGAGCTCATAATTCACCTTCTCCTCCCTGCTGCTCACAGTCCTTGAACAAACATGGAGGAGAGCTCAGCTCTGCCACAAAGGTACGTCCAAAATGTGAACTTAACTCACAGCTGCTCTTCAAACCAAGGACACACTCATGAGCTCTGGTTGCTCATTCTCAGGCACTATCAGGCAGGGCTTTCTGCACCTGCCTGCTCCCAGCATAAAGGTTTCTGCCTCTCTGTGGTCTTGGCAGAAGTAGTGATGTGTCCCCTCCATGGTCATTGCAGAGTTCAACCTGCTGCACCAATGCATTCTGCAGGAGCAGGTGACTTCAGCCAGGACATCAGATCATAGATGTGGCTACAAAGGGTTCTGCTACATGGGGGGCAAAGATCTTTTGGAAGGGTAAGGTGGATAAGCAAAAGAAGTCACCTCTGGAACCTCATGAAGGCTAAAATCCTAGCCTTTGCAGCCTGGCTCATCCCAGATTTTGGCTTCAGAAATTCAGAGTTCAATTTCTGCTACAAAACTGTAGTGTTTGATTTCTGCAACTTGCTGCAGCACCTCCTGCTTCCACACACCAGGATGTCAAGGGAATCCTGGCATTGCCTGGTGTAATTGTGCTCTGGGGGCAGCAACAGAAGAATTGCTGTACAGTTTCCTCCACATCAGCCCTGCAAAACCCTTTTTCACCTCTCTGGAATGTAAGTTTTCTATCACTCTCCTCTATCTCCAATGCTGAGTTGCACAGGACCCCATCTTTAGGGAAGCATCACAGTGATAAAACTCCCTTTCATATGAATTTTAATGGAAGCATTCATAATTAATATTGGAAGCTGTGTAAAGGATCACAAGTCCTGGCCCTTGGTGTCTCCCAGTCCTCCATGCATGAACACAAATGAGCTGCCAGCACACTCCTCAAAACTGCATCCTGCAGCTCAGTGATCCCATTGAGGTCTGAATGCTTGGGAGGAAATTAAAAGGGTGCCAGCAACAGCCATGACCACATTGTCTTTAAGGCCAAGGAATGCTTTGCAAAGTGATTGTGTGCAAAAACAATCATAAAAACCCCTGAATTTTTCGTGCCATCCTCATGCTCAGCCTAACAACTTCTCCAAGCGCCCATCTATTACAACTGATGACAAAGATAAGTTTCTACTACCAAGCCCTTACCTCAAGAAGTGCAACCCCACATGCATTCACAGGTGTGCTTTGGGAGTTAAGTGGAATTGCTGGAAATCTCCCAGAATTGAAGGAACTTCACTTGAACATGAGAAAAAGGAGAGGGGAGAAAAACACAGTAGATTAGACACTGTGATGTGATCCACTCGAGGCACAAAGGACATTAAAATAGAACTCAAACTCAAATGTGATGAAGCCAAGAGAGAGCAAAATTGGGTGTAATTAACCTACAAGATTCACGGGCACAAATTTTCACAGAGGCCAAGAGCTTGTCCCTGAAAGTAGGGAAATACATGCATTCATACACACACCTGAGCAGATACAAATACATGTGTATAACTGTGTTCTCTCAGGGCTGAAAAGGACTTGACAGCACCATTCAGTCTTTCCCCCAGCTCCAAGACAAGATCAAATAGACATCGGTATTTTCTGACAGATGTTTGTCTAGACCTGTTTTTAAACAGAGAATCTCCCACCCCCCCCGGGCAATTTATTCCAACACTTCCTTTTCTTCTTCAGCTTCATACACACACGCACAGGTATCTTTATCTCAGAAGGTGAGTGGAGCAGGCTCTGATGACTTGCACATCAAAAGGCTTTGTGAAGTCATTTCTCATGGCAAGACCTTTCTTGCGAATGACGCACGAGCCCAAAAGATCCCATCGTGACCTGAGGTGACAGGCTGGGCTTGGGGGACCAGCAGATGGGGCAAGGGGGGCAAATGGGGAAGGGGAGGGGGGAAATTCAGTCTTTTCCTTATTAACCTGTCAGATTTGTCTGCTGATAAGAGAGACTGACTTTGTACACTCCGTTTTTAGACTCAGACGTTAAGTTCCTTTCTCTTTTGATAAAATAAATACACTTTTGGCTTCTTCAGCAGCCACCTCAGAAGGGATGCTGTCCTGTCAAACTTCAGTAAGGCAAAGGAAGGGATGAGGAATGAGGCTGTGCAGCTGGAATATGTAAATGGCAGGATGCAGAGTAGCACTTTTCCAGCCACGATGAGTATCTATTACCTCCACTTTTGGACTGACAATGCACCAAATGTTTCATTGCCTGGGGCCTTACAAAGCTGACCAGCTTTTATAGCCGAAAGCACTAATGTAGAAAGGCAATTGGGAATTAATTATTTAATGTGGTTCTCATTGGTAGAAAGCTTCCACCCCTCCTGCATCTCAGATACCATTATACATATGTTGCTTTTCTTCAGACTACACTGATTAGACAGCAGAGGAAAATGATGGCTAAGTCCTGTTCCCAGTTGCAATGAACTCCATGTAAATCAGCAGATTTGCATTCAATAACCAAGGGCACAATTTAGCCCCATGCTAGGAAAATATCATTTATGACAAAAACCATAAATAGATTGCAGCATCTCCATTTCTGAAAATACGCCTTCTCTCCTCTGCTCCCAAATTCTCTCTTTGAAAGGCAGAATATTCCTACTAAAAAATTAAAATCCATGCAAGTAGCCCTATTTGTAGGAAATCAGATGGAGCTCCCTTTAATTTGACTGTTTGGATGCCTCACTGGAGCAGACAAAAAGGTGTATCCCAAATCCACTGCATGTTGGTTCAGCTCCAGCTTCTCCCGGAGTCTCAAGATAAGCATCTATTTCATTTAGAGCCTTTTTCATATGACCTGCAAAGAAGCAAATGTCCTTTTGAAGATCTCCCTGCAACAGCTGCATGCCAGAGACTCCCCACCAAGTTACTTGAAGAGCTTAAGGATCAGGCCCCACGTATTTAAAAAAATAAAGTGCAAAATAAGATTCTTCAGCAGGGCTGAGAAGGGGCATGAACTTACCTGTCAGTTGTGATACGTGGGAAACTGGTTAACTTCTTCCCTGCAGTCAACACCTCCAGAATCATTCCAGATGAAGCTCCAACAGGATCCTGCTGAAATTCAACATAGTGAATTACACCAGGAATGAATTTATTGCGATGTGTCATATTTTTCCAAATACAAAATATATTGGGTTTTCTTTTTTTTTTTTTTGGCCCTTCGGATGAAAGATATACGGCTGTACAGATGTGCTTTTCTAAGATCCAGTGGCATGAAACCTGAAATGCCCCAGCAAGATGCAGGAGCGAGTTTTAATCACCATGGAAGCACAACACTTTTGAAGGTCTATGAAATTATACACCCAGGTCTGAGAAGAGTAAACTTATCCGTCTGGAGAGATCTGCTGATAAACAGAGACAACCCATTTTCTCCTGGAAAGCTGCATTAGATGTTGTTTGAAAAAATAACCAGATCTTAGAGACAGGTTTGTGCTGGGAAGAGAAAGGAGAAAAAAACAGTGCTGGGAGAGGCTTTCTGTAAGGGGAAAGGAAAGGCAGTGTGAAAGTGTTCCCTGCAAATTCAGGAGATGGAAGAGATGGGCTGAGCATCTCTCAGGGCCAGACAGAGCAGGACTGGCGACGACAGAGGCATATGGAGACCCACCCAGGGCGCAGACAGACCGGAGGACCCCCAGACCTCGGCTTACGCAAGGTGACCTTTCCCCTCTCTAAAATTTCAAAGCTGGCGTTGCCGGCGCTGAACAGACTGTGTGCCATATGTAATATGACCTCAGCTCTGCTCTGCCAAGCCACTGATGGCATCACTAATGAGAGGTGAAAGGTCCCCTCCTTGCAGCCAGCTTGGAAACCCAGCGGGACGGTGGGTGCGGGATGGGCCCCCCAGCCCTGGATGGCTGAAGGCAGGACCCTGCTGCCCCACCCGTGGGCGTCCAGGACCTGCCACAGGCACACACACCCATCCAAAAGGGTGGTGGTGCCTCTTCCCTTGGCCCAGCTGAAACTGGCACAGTCCCCCAGCAATGGAAATGTTTTTTCAGTACCCGAATGCAAAACAAAACACACAGGCAAACAGAGCCTGGGGTGTAAATCCTGTCCCCAGTCCAGCTGCCACCCTCGCAGCCCCCAGGCACCACCTTGCTCCCAGTGTGGATCATGCATTGGCCAGGTGGGGAGAAGGATTTGTGCTGGGGGATGGCACAGAGGGAGGAGAACCCTCAAAGTGCCTGCCTCGATCCAGGGATGACCCAAAATGTAATTTATATTTTTTTCCAAGCATTTTGCACGAATATCATTACAATAAAGTATTGCAGGGGGAAAAAAATCAACCATCTCCCTCGCTGCCATTTTTTTGTTGTTGTTCCTTTTTTAAATAAGGGGGGCTGGGGTTTTTTTTTTTTTTTTGCAGTTTTCCCGGTGTCCAGCGCCCCCATCCTAGCCATCCCCTAAGGCAGGGACAGACGCGACCCATCCGCCTGCCACCCCTGAACCCCCTGCCCCAGACTCGACTGGGGACTGTCCGTGAGAGTGTGGGCGGGTGTCACAGACGCGGGTGGGGGTGCACGCGTGGGTGGGGTGCAGAACCCGGGTGGGTACGTGCACACAGGGCTGCGGGAGCGTTCACATGGCTCGGCGTGAGCACACTCGGGGGTCCGCCCACAGGTGAGCGCTGTGTGCCCACCGGAGCGCGGGCAGGGTGTCTGTGCCACTCGAGGAGCTCCACGGGAGCGTGCATTCGGGGCAGGGGGAGTGTCGCACACACGGGTGGGGAGATCCCACGGGTGGACTTTGGGCACACGGAGGGGCACAGGCGGGGGTGTGCACACGTCGGTGGGAGCGCACACGCCGCGGGTGTGGGGTGACACACGGGTGGGTGTCACAGCGCGGGTGCGGGCGGGGGCTGGGGTGCCCCGCACCCCCAGTTCAGCCGCGGCACCCCGGGGGGATCGGCCGGGCTGGAGCCGCCTCCCCGAGCGCAGGGCGCGGAGAAGGCGCCCGTGGTTTGTTTCGGTTCTGCGAGTGACTCATTCCTGGCAGATGTGGCACCGCTGAGGTGCAGCGGGGACCCACCCACGCCCTCAGTACAAATACCCCACCCGCGGCCGCGCTGCTGCCTCCCCACGCAGGGCCAGAGCCCGCGAGGAACGGGCTGGATTTACCCCTCGCTGCTCTTCTGCCGGGGATTCATTTTTACATCGCATCCGGCGCTGAGAGATTCAATTATTCATTTCAAATATTATTCTGCCCCTCGCCCTCAGCACACCCTCATCTCATGGGGGCGCAGACGAAGCTGCCCACGCGTGTTGGGTCGCGCTGGGATATATCCCACTGCCGGCCGAGGAGTGACTGCAGACGGGCAGCTGGGGCGTGTTTTTCTCCCACGGAGGAGGCGCATCCCGAGGGAATATCCTGCCGGGTGCGGGGAAGCAGCGCTCGAACCCGCAGCAGCCCCGCGCCTGGTTTGGCGGCAGCCTAATTCCTGCTGCAGTATCCTATTTTTAAAAAAAAATTTAAAATTAAGAAAGAGGCAGAATTTGCAGCTAACATTGCCTCGTGTTACGGCAAACGCTACTACGCTGGGAAAAGGGAGAAAAACGAAGTCGCGGAAAAGCGAAACGCAGCACTAACACCGCGCGGCCCCTGCGCGCATCCCTGCGCGCCCGCGGGGGGATCCCACCGCCCCTTCCCCCCCTCGGCGTGGGGATCCCCGCCCGTGGGGGGGCTGCAGACCCCCCCGGGGGCACTGAGGGGCTCTGGGGCGGTGCGAGAGCTGGGGATGGAGGGGTGGGGGTCTCCCCCTTTGAATGGGGGGACTGCAACTGGTGGGGGGAGATGCGCACCCCGGGGACCGAGGGCCGTGTCACGGACACGAACGCGTGGGGGAGAGGCAGCACAGCCCGTGCCGGCTGGAAGGCGAGCCGGCAGGCTTCCGTGCAGAAAAGGAGTTAAACCCCGCCGTTGTCCTTTGATTTAGGAAATGGCTCATCCAATTCAGTTCCAGATTATTCAGGGGCAGGCTGCCTCGCTCGCTCCCTCTCTCCCCACACCAGCCCAAACATCTTGAAGTAATCAGCAGCTGAGAACGGAGACGTCCCCCTGGCATCTCAGGTTAAAGAAGGAGGTCCAGGAAAATGTGGTAGAGCCATTACAAGAAACCTGAGATGCATTCATCAGAGACTCCAATTGCCATCGCATTAGGATTGATTAGAGACCAGCAGTACCGTAATGACCCGGAAAGCGGGGCATACGGGGATTATTAATATCAGACTTCTCAAAGGGAAAAAAAAAAAAAAAAAAGGAAAGGGAAAAAAAAAGAGGGAGGAAAAACGGAGGAAAAGAGGGAAGAAGCAGGAGGGAAAATTTAAAAAACAAAAGCACATCGCGAGGCTGCTGCTCGGATGCAGACTTACCTGAGAGCACAGGCACCGGCGAGCCGCACGGACGAGAATTTATCTAACTTCTGGGAAACAAAAGCAAACAAACATGGAAAAAACCGCTTCTGGACCCCCTGAAATCGCCTGCTCGCATGCACGGCTAGCACAGAGACTCCCAGCGCTGCGGCCACGGGCCGGGCGGGCCACGGTTCGGGGGTCCCAGCCGGGGGCTCCCCCTCCCGAGCCAAAGGGCGCCTGTCCCCGGGCTGGCGACAGCAAGGACAAGTTAAAGAGCCACCAAAGAGGAGCAAGGAGACCTCGGTGGCTCGTCTCCTTCTCAGTTCCCTGCTCCAAAACAAATCAGCCCCTCCTGGTCTCGGTTTAAATGTAGCTCACTGGATAATTAACTCCATCTTTCCAGCCCCGCTTTAACTGTTTATTTAGTGTCACCCCATATTACCATCACTAGCACTTTCCTCTGAACAGGAGGAGCTGGAGGGTTTCACCTCCCAAAGGAAATTCTTCGTAGCTTAAAAGAATCAGCATCCAGGAGGTACATTAGCGAAGAGGGAAGGGGGGGACGGGATCTGGGGGTCCCATGGCAAAAGCAGGAGGAAATAAGGGTGGAGGTGGGGGACAGGGACAGAAAGACGTATCGGCCCTCGGAGAGAAGAAAACAACGCGTGATCACCTCTAATCCTTTGAAAAATGTCCCGGTAAGTGCGCGAAGAAAGAGCCCTTTGTGCCCTGGGGATCGGCCACATCGGGAAGGCCTTATCCTCATCCTTATCCTGCCCCAGCATCCCGGCCCGGCCCTCCTCCGGCAGCCCCGGCCCGGCCTGACCCCGCTGGGTGCGGGGGGACCCCCCGGCCGGGCACCCCCGGGGCGCGGGGCCCGGGCAGGGACACGGCCCCCGCCCCTCGGACACCGGCTTTGTTTTTACAGGTGTCGGGAGGGCAATTTACCAACAAGTAATTAAAGGTCGCACCGGTTTGCAGGCGAGCCGGGCCAGAGGCTCCTGCAAGAGAAGAGCGCTGCATATGGAGAGGGGTTTGTTCTTCCTCATTAAAAAATAGAATAATAAGGGGGGGGGGGGGGGGGGGGGGGGAAAGAAAATACAAATCCTTTATTGTTGGGGAATAAGCCGGGAAGCTGGCTGTCTCCCTGCGCCTCGCATTCGGCGGGGAAGGCGGCGCGGATCCGGTATCACGTTGCAGATCCTCACTCGAGATAACGAAATGCGATCTATTTTTCAGAACAGCAAGTGGATGGGAAAGGAGCCTCTACAACACAAACCTCATTGACTTAATGGGTCGGTTTTGGATTTCGCCTTCGAAATGTTCGGCGAGTGGCAGCGTTGTGTTTCTGCCTCGCCGGCTCCCAGCCTCTAGCCCCGGTTCTCATCCTGACGAGAAGCGGCTCCCAAAAACTCGCTGCTGGTTTTATTTTGTTGCGCTATTTGTTTCCTCCAGACCCTCGCACTTCAAGAAAAAAAAAATTAATTTTACTTTTGGTTGGGGAACAGCTTTATTTCTAAGCTCGGGAGGAGACGGGGGATGTATTTGGTTTACTTTTTTATTCCTGCTTTGTTTTGATTTTCTGGCGAAATCGAGGAAAAACCCGCAGCGCGTTGCGTGGGCTCCATCTTCATCCCCGCCCTGCGTTGTATAAATACATCGAATAAATAAGGGAATAAATTAATTTCCCGCACAAACAGAGCCGATGGGTGCCAGGGCAATGGGGGCGAGCAGCGGAGGCCCCCTCGTTCGGCCGCCACCTCTCCGCGGGCGCGGAGGGGCCAGGCCCGGAGGCGGGGGGCAGCCCCGGGGAGCTCCGGCCGGGCCGGGAGCGGGGTGCTGCTGCCGGGGTGCTGCTGCCGGGCTGATGCTGCCGGGGTGATGCTGCCGGGGTGATGCTGCCGGGGTGATGCTGCCGGGCTGCTCCTGCTCCGCCGGCAAAAGAAGGACCGAGAGGGGCCGGCGGCAGCTCCGCGCCGTTGTCTTGTTCGGTGGCTTTTTGCTTATTTGCATCTTCCTTCTTTATGTTTTTATTTTTTTGAACGGCTCGAAACTCTCTTTTTTGTTGTTGCTTTTGTAGTTTTTCAAGGGCTAAATGGAATGGGGTGTTCTGGAAATACATTTGCCTCTTTCCGTGGTTCAAAATGAAAGGTTCCCAATTTTTAGGAAAACCAACCCCGGAGCCTTAACGAACATTGATGCTCAGCGGTCCTTGCCTGCAGCAACTCTCAGGTAGACCCCGGCGGGT
Source organism: Leptocoma aspasia (assembly GCA_013399835.1). Taxonomy (NCBI): domain Eukaryota; kingdom Metazoa; phylum Chordata; class Aves; order Passeriformes; family Nectariniidae; genus Leptocoma; species Leptocoma aspasia. The sequence continues at coordinate 418,074 of VXAX01003738.1, read as the reverse complement.
CTGTCCCCTCCTTATGTGAATTTTGATGAGACGGAAGAATAAAGTCCCGCTCAAGAATCGCGAGGAAGCCTCCGCTCAGCCCTCGCCCGTGTCTGTCAGCTCTTCCGCCGGCCGCATCGGGATAATTTGCTTATTCCCGGCAAGAGCGGTGTTTNAGCCCCGGGGAGCTCCGGCCGGGCCGGGAGCGGGGTGCTGCTGCCGGGGTGCTGCTGCCGGGGTGCTGCTGCCGGGGTGATGCTGCCGGGGTGATGCTGCCGGGGTGATGCTGCTCCGCCGGCAAAAGAAGGACCGAGAGGGGCCGGCGGCAGCTCCGCGCCGTTGTCTTGTTCGGTGGCTTTTTGCTTATTTGCATCTTCCTTCTTTATGTTTTTATTTTTTTGAACGGCTCGAAACTCTCTTTTTTGTTGTTGCTTTTGTAGTTTTTCAAGGGCTAAATGGAATGGGGTGTTCTGGAAATACATTTGCCTCTTTCCGTGGTTCAAAATGAAAGGTTCCCAATTTTTAGGAAAACCAACCCCGGAGCCTTAACGAACATTGATGCTCAGCGGTCCTTGCCTGCAGCAACTCTCAGGTAGCCCCGGGCGGGTCTGTCCCCTCCTTATGTGAATTTTGATGAGACGGAAGAATAAAGTCCCGCTCAAGAATCGCGAGGAAGCCTCCGCTCAGCCCTCGCCCGTGTCTGTCAGCTCTTCCGCCGGCCGCATCGGGATAATTTGCTTATTCCCGGCAAGAGCGGTGTTTGTTTTGGTCGGGCTTTTTCAGGAGGAAAAAAAANGGGCTTTTTAAGGAGAAAAAAAAAAAAAAAAAAAGAAAAAGAGAACAACAACAAAAAAAAGGATAACTGTTAGGGCAAGAGAATCCCGCTGTCGTTACAATGCCCAGGGGAAGTTACAAACCCTCAGGTCTGTGCTCTTCTCGAGCTAAGCCCCTAATCAGAAAGAAGAAAATAAAAATTTAAATGAATAACAATAGAAATGAGGGATGGGGGAACCCACCCCTCGGCTGGGCAGGGCGCTGCTTCTCCAGGACGCGGCCGCGGGCGAGCCCATGCCTTATAATTCTGCGCACTTGCTCCAGACTTTAGGGTATTAGTTGATTTTAGAGCCGGGTTTAAGGCTTCGTTCCGGTCCCCACACAGCTGCCTTGTCAATAAGGATCTGTTCCAAGTAGACATTCCTTCTGGGAGGACATTGCAGCTCTTTAAGACTTCATCTGCAACATCATAAGTACTAAAATAAAATGGCAAGGGAAAATTACCAGACACATGGTCATGGGATATGGAAGAGCCCTGACTCCAGCGGACATAGTACAGTCGCTGTACAGACTGGGTCGCAGGGGCTTAATTTAAACAGCCCCGAGACGCGAAGTACGTGGGAAAAACAACAATCTGGATTTAGGAAAATATCGGCCTTTCCCACGTCGTGGCGCGGGCAGAGGCTGCGGGCAGGGAGCGGGCAGCGGGAGCGCCGCCGGCCCCGGCTCCGAGCCCCGGAGCGGGCTCCTCTTCACTCGGAGCAGTCAACTCAAATAAATTCGACTTGGTAGGTCAAATAAATCCGACTGCCTTAGTGAAGACAAACAGGTTTTAAAGAGCCCCGCGATGGCTCTTAGCACCCGCGGAACGAACTCATTCCTGAATCCAAAGCGTTCTGGAGTGTGCTTAAAATACGGGCTTCGACTTATCTAATCAAAGATAAATACAGCCATAAAGACACCCCCAGCCCCCCGCGCCCTGCCCTTATCTCACCGCATTGTCCTCACCTCCCTGCTGACAATAGCTTATCTTTGCTTAGGGAGCCTAATTGTTTTCTAATTTTTTAAATAATTACTTTTGCGCGGGAGTGTGCAAATGGGGATTAGGCTAATTAAAGCTCCGCCGGTGGGTGCAGCGCTGCTGCCCGCGGTCCGCACGGGGCTGCCCCGACCCGCGGGCCCCTCCCGCGGCGAACGGGGCAGAGCGAGGGGCAGGAAGGGGCGCACGGGCCCCGCGCGTTATTCAGCTCTTCGCTAAAGCATTATTTATTCATCCCCAGCTCTAAGGTAATTAAATACGGGCTGCCTTGGCAGGGGACGGCGAGCGGGCGGGCGGGGGGCAGGAGTTTTGGGACGGGAAAAAGATGGAAGAAAGAAAGAGAAGAGCTCGCCGGCTGCGGCTTCCCCGGAGATG
>VXAX01003738.1:402537-412873 GCA_013399835.1 Leptocoma aspasia | reverse complement strand
AAAAAAAAAAAGAAAAAAATAAAAAAGAGTGAAAAAATATCAAAAGCTGCAGTATTAGAGTTTTACCAAGTGCCTGTGTCTGACTGCGGCCGTGCGAGGCAGATACTGAGTGGGCTCCCGTGGACCCGCGTCCCCCACCTTTCTCCTCTTCGGTGGTGAAATGCATCGATGTGGCTAAAAATTAGGATAATAATAGTAATAACAAAAGTCGACGGCCATTTCCTCCTGAATTGCCCCGCCAGTTCCCCGTTGCCTTCTCCCGTCTGTGCCCGCTCGCCGCCTCCCTGCTCCGGCTTGCAGAGAGCCCGCGGATGACTCTGCCTGTCTCGAGTATTTGTTACCAAAAATCGCATGTGCTTTCGGGTTTATTTTCTATTGTACCTAAACAGTCTAAATTAAACAACGCTGATGGCAGAACACCCAGGCTGCGCTTTTCTTTGTAAGGGCGAGCCCGTGCCCCTCTGCCCACCCTCACCCCCTCCCCACGGGCTGCAGCAGAGGTTCGGGGCTGCAGGGAAGCCGGTGACTTAGTAAGGGAGCAAGGACGGGGACAGAGGACACTTTTAGCCTGAGGTCGCCCCGAGGCAGCCGGGCACCCGGCCGGGAGGGAGCGCCTGGCCCCGCCGCCCGCCCCGTCGGGGCCTCGCTGGTGCCGGTGCTCCCTGTTAGCGTTTTGCATCATTAAGTGCGTGTTTATTTAAGTCTCTGCCGTGTTTGTGCTCGGGGTCTTGGGCCATGGAGAAATGTCACCCTCTGCAGGAGGGTCTTGCCCGGCCGGAGCGCTGCGCGTCCCTCTCGCTCCAGAACCCCGGCCCCGCTCCAGAGCCCCTTGCCGAACCCGCGGCCGGATGGGGCAGCGGATCCGTGCCCAGCCCTCGCCCTCCTGGGCTCCGGCTGCGGGGGATCCAGGCCCGGGGCCGGGATACCGGGATACCGGGATAGATACCGGGATGGTTTTCCTCCTCCCTCCGGACGCGGCCCGGCCGCCCCCTCGGGGGAGCCGGCCCAGAACCCGCCGGGCTTCCTGCGCCCACGACCCTTTGGGAGAGCATGGCCGGGCAGTGGGGACCTCCCGCCCGGCCGGGACACCGAGTGGCTCCGTGGGAGCAAGGGCGGAGGGCGCAAATCCCGCGCATGGACGCGCAAACCGCGCGGGGGGCGCGCAGCTGCTTGCGCTCCTCTGCGGCGGCGGAAGGAGCCGGGGCAAGACCCGATGTTGTGGGGGGAGCACGGACCCCCCTCTCTCGGTGTGCAGCGACCCCCACCTCGGCTGTCCAGCTGGGGAAGGGACGGTCCCTTTCCGGGGACCTTCATCACTCTGCCTGGGGGTCTCGTCCAGTCCCACCGTGATCCGTCACAAAGCAGCGCAGCCGCTGCCGTCCCCTCGGGCAGAAAAGGGGAACCCCCGGGGAAATACAGGATGTTTTTAGGGTCAACAGCTGCGGGCTCTACGCCTCGAGGATGGATAAGCTCCAGCTCCGTTTTTTTCCCAAACCACGGGCTCAGTGAAGAGGAAGGATAAATATTGCCCGGGGCTCCAGCCCTGCGCGGCGGGAAAGCCAAGCAAGGACTCGCAAACCAGGAGTTATTTTCAAAGCAAACAGCTCGGAGGCTCTTCCTGCGTGTAGGCAGGGACAGGGTTGATTTCAAGGGTTGGGGAAGATGCCATGGGATGCTCCCCTTGCCCAAATCCCCCTTTCCAGCACACACCTGCAGACCGGGGATAGTCTCAGGCCCCCCGACCTCAGAGCCCTACCCAACCCTGGCTCTCCATTTCCCCAAAAGGGAGAGGGACGAGGCTGGGAACAGGCGGGAGGTGGAGAGGAGGGATGGAGGGTGCTGAGGGCATCCCCCTGGAAATAACTCCCTGGCCAGCCATCAGATAGGAGCAGAGAGGCCCTGGAGCTGAGCCAGGCACAGGTTGCTGAGCTCTCCTCGATTAGGCTTGACCTCGCAGCAAGCTTTTCACAGCAGAGCCAGCCTGGGGAGGCAGCCTGAGGCTCTTTCTCACCTAGCTCTGCTTTGTATTTCCACCGGCAGGAAGGAGTTAATTCGCCCCCCCACTCCCGTTCACCCCCCAGGACAGATTTCACACTGTGTCCAGGTCAGCCAAAAAAGGGGAGGAAACAGAGAGCAGCAGAATGATTAATTCTACCTGCTTTTCCCATGAGTGATCACCTGCTTTCGGGGTCATGAATAGCAGGTAGCTCTCTTCGTCTCCAGCTCTGAGAGGCTCATTTGTTTGGTGACAGCTGAGTGACAAGACCTGAAACCCGAGCCCTCAACTTTGCCTGATGTGTGGATAAAACCCTGGATGTTCCCTCAAACATTTCAGGAAATGAAAGTTGTAACGCGATCCCTTGCGCGCCCACATCTCCCCCAGCAACACACAAAAGCTCAAAGGAACCTTCTCGGATTAAATTCAGCCTGGAGAGGATGGAAGGAAAATGGAGAGCAGGCTGAGAAAGCTGGAACTGGCAGGCTTTTCTTCAGCACTTATTGGAAATGTCTGTCCAAAGCAGAGATTTAGAAAGGTCACCTCTACCGTAAGTACTTCTTCCTCCACCGGAGTCAGACAGGCAGCTCGCTGCTCCCCAGCCCATCTGTACCTTTGGGACAGCCTGGGGAGGGCTGTGGGGTGCACTTAGATTTCCCAAGCAGGAAATTCAGTGTGTAAAAGCAAATACCCAAGGAGAAAGCCAGCCCCCTGCTCTCCCCTCGTTTAATTTCCTGGGTCACGCTGAGCCAGCGCTGTCCTGTCCACAAAGCCCACATCTGCTCTGCCCCTGTCCTGCTGCCAGCTCCTGCCCACTCCCCTTCCCCAGGGCCAGGTAGAGTCCCACTCTCTGCCCCCACAATCCTGAGCCACGTGCTGGCAAATCCTCCACAGGAGCTGCTGGTGAGGAGTGGATTCTTGCTCAGCCCTTGGATTTAAGTCCAACATTTCCAGGCCTGGCTCCCTAAAGCTTGCACATCCCCAGCTGCAATTCCAGGAGCCCAGAGCCAAGATGTGGCACATTTGTGCTCTGTGTCTTTGCAAACCAGGCCTGAACAGCCAGAAAGCCAGAGTTTCATTTTAAGCACACGGGTTTGTGAATGTCAGCAGCTGGAATGAGTCCAGGTGTGTGGCACTGTCAGGATTAGGCCAAGGCATCCCAACTCCCTCTCTCCTGGGTTGGTGGTTTTATGGAGCTGCCTGTCACTAGGCAGCCAGTGGCTGCTTCTGCTGTTATCCAGCTTGAAGATAAAGTACTATTTAACAATTGTTTAACTATTCCTGAAGTTAAACAGGAATCAGGCTTCAGGATCTGCAGGCTCTGTAAAACAGCACACGCCCCGAGATAACTCTTCACCTCTGAGCTTCTGCCTTGCTCCTGCTTTTCTCTGGACTGCAGCTCATGAATGCTGCACAGGTGGAAAATGTCTCTGTCTGCCCAGCCAATGTGCTTTGCTGTCAGTAATTCTGCACCCAAGAGGAGCTTGTGACACTGCTGGAGATGGGTCTCTGTACAAGCAGCCTTCAGGGCAGGTGCTGCAGCCTGCCCCATGTCATGAACGGCAGCAGAACACAGAGCTTGCACATCCTGGCTGTGGCAATCCGTGTCCAAGGATGGACCTTGCTGTTCCTGTTGGGGCTGTCAGGTTTTCTCAGGGCACCAGGTGCTGTGTGGGGAGAGCAGAGGTGGCACAGGCCGGATCCACAGGAGCTTGGGTGCAGTGTACAAAGTAACCTGAGACACTGTCATCTTTCCCAGCTGGATGTGGACACAGTTTTAAATATGGAAATGAAGGAAAATTTGCTTTAATTTTCAGGCAGAGAGAGAAAATTACCAGGCTCCCCAGAGATTTTTAGTGCTCACCCCAACTGCAGCCTCATGCTGCCTGGGAGGAGGGACCCAAGCTGGACCCCCATCCCATGCCACCCTGTCTTTCCTTCCAGCTGGACTTTTCACCAAGTGCAGGAACATTCCCTCACTCCCTGTGGTTTATAACGTTCATCCACATCTCCTCAAGCTTTAAACAGAGGTTGAACTTTCTCTGAAGCATATAATCCCAATCCTAATAATGAGGTTAAGGAGGCAGATTTAGTTCAATTACGGTTTCCTGTTTTCATTTGTCCGGTGCTTTTGGAAAATACCTCTGTGGGCAGAGTGACTCCTTCTCATCCCTGTCTTATCTTCTCATCCACAGCTTAGTCCTGCAGGGATAGACATGCTCTGGGATCTGCTCAGACCCAGATGAATTTCAGCTGTGGTAGAAAAGGCATGGGAAATCCTGATGCCTGCATCTCAAGATGGAAGAAAGGGGAAAAACTTCTTTTTCTGACTTGAGGATGGAAAAGCTTTTAAGATAGTAGCTGGAGCATGGATCAGCCCTGTTTTACAGGAGGGGAAACTGAGACCTGGGGAGATGACAGACCTGCTGAAGGTCAGAGCAAGGGCAGGTGATGGGCTGGGGAGGGCGGCTGGTGCTCTGCACTCCCACACTGCCTCCCTTTATAGTCCCCATAATAAGTCACCACATCTTATCATTATGTAACACAATATTCCTAATAATAGGAGACAAAACCGATTGACTAAAAAACAATGCCAAATGAGGCTTGTGGCTAACACTCCCTGAAGAAATTGTCTCTTTTCTAGGACTGAAAAAAAACCCAACAGAAAAACCCCACACTAAAAAAAAAAAAAAACCAAAAAAACCCATACAAATTAGAAACAATTGAAAAATGAGATCACATCTGCAAACTATCAGGGTGCTTCTCCTGAGCCCCAAAGGGAGCTTGTGTCCCCCTGCTCCCACTGCCCTGTGTGGGATGGTGGGTGTCACAGGGACCTGCAGCTCTGTCCATGAGGGCATAGGAGGGATTTTGTGGCAGTGCCAGGGATGCTGGCAGACACAGCCTTTGTGCATTCTTCATTCAACAGAAGGGCAGCATCATCCTAGAGCAAATCAGAGATGTATTAGGGAATTAAGATCTTCCTATGTCCTGGAGCTGGCAGGGAAACATGAAGAGAAAGAGTTAAAGAGGGAAAGAACTCCAGTTTATAAACTGCTGTTCCTTTCCTGGGAGCCCTCTGAGGCTGGGCAGAGGCACTGGCCCAAAGGAACTGCAGAACCTACCAGGAATCCTGCCAGGGGCTGCTTGGATCTCCACAGCCAGCAGCTGCCCTGTGCCCACCCAGGAGGGCTTTGCTGCAGGGGCAGCACCAAAATGAGCAGGAGCTGGGAATGCTGTGCAGGCTCAGCAATGCTCGTTGCAGGGGACACTTCTGTCCCCTATTGTGGTGGCTTCCAGCCCTGTTGGCAAACGGGACCCCTGGGGGTTTACAGCACGTGCCCTTCTCAGTGGGTCTGGGCTGGGGAAGCTCTGCCCTGTTCCAACCACCCCGGTGGGTTTGGTGTCTGTGGGGTGAGCAGTGGGGCAAGCACATGGTTTTACACTGCTGGGACAGCTCAGGCTGGGACACATCACTGCTCCCCTGTGGGCTGAAGCTTGAGCCTGGAGGAATCCCCCACCCCTGGAAGTGTTCAGGGCCAGGCTGGATGGGGCTCTCAGCAACCTGGTCTAGTGGAAGGTGTCTCTGCCCATGGAATGGTCTTTAAAGTCCCTTCCAACCCAAACCATTCTATATCTCTGTGATTCTATGAATTTCTATTTCCAGAAGGGCCCCTCGAGGCATCTCCAAAAGCCAAGGAGGAGTTTGACAAGGAGGTGGGATTATTTCCTGGGGGGAACAGCACAGGGAAAGGATGTGGGGGTGCTGAAGCTGTGCTATTCCCAGGAGACACGGTGCCTACTGCAGTGGACAGACATACTCAGAGCAGCAAGCTGGCCAAGGGGCTGATGCCACCTGGGGCTGTACCAGCCACATCTATTACCCTTGTGGGCAGGATCTGCTTCTGAGCCCTCCTGGCCCCAACATGGCTTGGTCTGGGTTCAAAAAGCCCTCAGGAGGGCAGAGGCAAAGCAGGCCTTGAAGATGGAGAACTGCAGAAGGCTAGCTCAGACACCTCCACCTCTGCTCTGCCTCTGAACTCCCCAACAGGCAGGGCTGGGCCGGAGGAGACCTTTAGCAAAGGGACTTTGGGGCTCTGCTGCTGGCCTGTGTGACTTGCACCACCCCATAGGTGGTGGCACTAGCTGGTGGGGGGACAGTGGTGTGGCCAAAGTCTGTGATGGTCATGGTGAGAATGGTCAGCAGCTGGTCACCCCCATCACCCCACTCCCACTGAGTCTGCTCCCACTCAGGGCTGAATTCAAGCCTAGCAGGGAAGTTTTAGGATGGAGGAGAATCAAGCCCCTACAGGTGGTGACTTTCAGGGAGGTGTTTAGCAGGCTTGATCCAGGCTCACAGCACACCAAATGTCCAACCAGCTCATCACAGTGGTCCCTTCTAGTTTATGGATGTGTCAGATTTGCTAATCTACCCTAGACAAGAAAAAGAGGCGATGTTGCAGGATCTGAAGGCAGCAGTACAAGGGGGATTTGTTAAAATCCTCTAAACCAGAAGGAAAAGAGGCAAAAGGAGCCAAATCTGTGAACAGGACTGAGACATAACATGTTCCCCCAGCAAAGGGGAGTCCAAAGTGCACGCCACAATGGCTCTGCAGCAGCTGCAGGGTTAACTTCAAACCTAAAACATTTTCTAAAGGACAAACCCCTACTTGCATGGTGATTTTTTTGTGCCATGCCCCAACAACCTCCCAGAAACCCTGCACGGATGTCTCATGGGTGCATTCAGCCCCTGCCACTCCGTGCCCTCGGGCAGCACACGAGGGGACTGTGCTGGCAGCAGAGCATCGTATGGCATGGGGTGGGACTGCAGGATGTGCTGTCCTTGGATGCCCTGTATCTGGGTCTGCACCCCCTCTGCTCCTCTGGATGACGTTTTGGGGGCTTGGCTTTGCTCAGGATGCCTCTCTGTCCTCATCCCTCGCCTCTGCCAGGGTTACGTAGCCACAGCTATTTGCTGGTGGCCTCCACGGAAACCGTATATCCTGCCTGTGCAATCGGAGACCAGGTGCCCACGCAGCTGCCAGATTTGAAAGAGGAGCTGGCAGGAGGGGAAGAGGCCAGAATGGGTGTGCCGAGGGAGGGGGGAATCACATCCATCCCAAACAGGGGCCCATCCCATCCTNCTATTTGCAAGAAATCTCTCGAGGCAACATGCGAGGGGCTGAGGCCAGATTTAAATTGAACCTTCTGCCCAGTGATCCATGAGGAAGGTTCGGGTGCTCAAACAATGAGCAGGGAAGGAAAGCTGAAATGATGGTCACCAGGAGAACCTGAAACCCGCGGTGGGGAAAACAAATAAATAGAGCGAGCAGAGCCTTCCCCATCCCGGCTGAGGCAATCTGTGCTTATGCAACCCTACCCCAGGGCTGCCTATCTCTGTGTACAATCTGCGCTGATAAGATTGTTCCCTGCTGAAAATCAAAACCACAGGGATTCCAGGCGGCTCAGCCGGAGTCAGATTGTCCACCTGAACACCGGGGCACTTTCATGTGGAAAAATAATCGCGCGGTTATTTAGTTGAAATAAGGAGGGGGGGTGCGGGGGAGAGGTCCTTGGCGGGTTTGGAGGTGGGTACTGGATGTGGGCAGCGTGGCGGGGATGCCAGCAAAGGCCACCGCCCCAGGGCCGAGATGTCTCCGTGGCGTGACAATTGTTGCCTGAAGGAGTCGTAGAAAAAGCAATGAGCTCTTGTCCAAAGCTCGCTGGTTTTTAGTGAGAACATCTTGGGGTTTTTTTAGGGTCCGAAGACTTGGCAGCTCTGGTACAATAAACCCTCAAATGAGAGTCACATGAGCGACAGTGGAAGCAGCCATTGCCACTTTTAAGGTTTCTTGGGTGGAGCAGCAAGCGATTAATGTCTACACTGAGCGGGAGACAGAATACATAAACATCTCCTATACACGTACATAGAGAGATAAATGCACCTGATAGAGCCACTTGTAGAACAACTCACCTGATAAGCCATTCCCAGGAGCAAGATGTGCAGGATTAGATCCTTGTTTGCAGTTATAAAGTAGATAGTGGGGGATTTTGTCTCCATTGTAGTTCTAAAAGCCGTGTTTTGGGGCATGTGCCTCAGCACCCGGCTGATTAGATCCCACCTGCTTTGAATGTCAGTCCTTTCCTCAAGAAAAAAAAAATGTTGGGAAAAATGGCAGAAAGGGATTGCTTGGTGATGCTGGAAATGGAACCTCCTTTCACTCAGATGGGAGTGGGATGCTTGGATCCTGTACCCTGAAGCAGAAGCAGGACAATACATGACCACCTGAAACGGCATTTGTGTTTATTTTATGCATTTAGCACCACATACTGACTGTTCACAAGTTTTAAATGCTGCTGAGTGAATATATACAGCAGAAATGTCAGCTGGGGGGGGTGGATGAGACAGGCTGGGGAGTTGGGCTCCCAACCCCTTGCCAAGTTCCTACACCAAGGGCAAAGATCCTGGTAAAAAGCAGTTCCAAGTGCTGTGTGTACTCCTATGACTCCTGCTCAGTTGCTGCAGCTTCACAATTGGCATTTTCCAGGGGAATTTGTGGCTTTCTGTCTCTCCCTGCAGCAGGGAAAATCATGTGAACCAGGAGGAGAGCTGCACATGTGGTATTATCACCTCAACAGACAGACTTGGCTAAAAATGAATAAGAGCCAGTGCTCCCCCTGCTCTGACATCTCTCCTCATCCCTCAGGTCCCTCCAGTTACAGCAATTCTGCTATAAAAGAGATATCTGTGTAAAACTGTGCTTGCAGAGGGAATATATCTCTTTAATCATGCAGAGGTGTTCCCAGGGTCAGTGCCAGCCCAGGAAAGGCTGCATGTGCACACACACATGCACACACAAACACACACTCACAGTTTTTTGGGTGACTGATGAGAAACCAAGTCCTTTAGTCCTGCCCATGGGTAGCATGTCCTGCAGTGGCCATCCTTCTCCAGGGCTTGGTGTTCCTGGCAAAGCTTATGTGAAATGAAAATGCCTGTAATTTTCTGAAATTCCTTAATCCTGCTTATTTTCTCTCTTTCCCTGAGAGCTCGGAAGCCGCAGTGGTCTCCTCAAGCCCACCCACCAATTACAAGACATGAGCTCAACCCACTGCTGGCCAGAAACAACATCACAGGACCAAACCCCAGGAACCAGCACTGAGCCCTCACCAAAAACTGCCTGGGAGTCTGTCACCATGAGCTTGGCAACGACACACCAGCCAAATCAAAGCAAGAAAGAAGGAAAATATCCCATTTTCCTTCCTCTCCAGTAATCCTGCCTTTCCTAAAACCACTGAGTGGCTGCACCAATGTCTGTGTCCCACTTGGCTATCTCACCCCATGATGTTCCTTCAGGTCTTGCTCTATCTAGCTGCCATTTTTTTCCCAAATTTGACCCATTTTCTTTCCAATTTGCTTGAAAATGTCAAGCCCTTCAGCAGTGCTGGGGAGAATGGGGGGTTTCCAGCAGGAGGGTGGCATCTAGCAGAAAAAACCATCCCCCTGGAGAAATTAGATCAGACAGAGCCCCGAGGAAGCTGGGCTAAAAATAAAGCCTGAACTCACAGAGCAGTTATAGGATGGGAACAGAGGCTATGGTGCATCCCTGGTTTTATTCTTAGCAGGCACAACTGGAGAGATGGGTATAAATTTCTTGGCATAAATCAGTACAGTTCATGGAAGGATGTTGGGTTTCCTTTAAATGCTGTGTTCATGTTCAGGGTTTTACAGCAATTCAGGTTCTTTGCCTAAATCCCCCAGATTTGTGATTGCACTTTATCCAGGCTACCTTGATTTCACAGGCTGCTTCCCTCCTCCTGCTTTCCCTGTGCACAAGCAACAGGCATGTTCATCCCCCTGCATCCCAAAAAGCCAGTGCTGCCAGAGTGAGGATGAGACTTCTCTGCTCCAGGGCTTATCCCTGCCCCAAAACCTTACCGTGCACAGGATTTCCCTGGGCACTCTGCTCTGGCGTGGGTTAGAAATAATACCCCAAATTCTACTGCTTGGTGGTGGGTGAAACCATGAAGGTTGGTGGGGTCCCAGCTGGGGGAGTGCCAGGGAGGTTTCTGTGCCCGAGTGCTGGTCTGGGAGCTGGGAGTGGGAGCGCAGAAGTGGAATACAGGAGTGGGAGTGTGTGTGAGTCTGGGAGTGTGGGAGTGGGAGTGGGAGTGGGAGTGTGTGTGAGTGTGTGAATGTGGGAGTGGGAGTGTGGGAGTGTGGGAGTGAGAGTGTGTGTGGATGTGGGAGTGGGAGTGTGTGTGGATGTGGGAGTGGGAGTATGTGTGGATGTGGGAGTGGGAGTGTGTGTGGATGTGGGAATGTGGGAGTGTGTGTGG
>VXAX01003738.1:389673-400532 GCA_013399835.1 Leptocoma aspasia | reverse complement strand
TTTTTTTCCTCAGCAAAGACACAAAGTAGCAGCACATTTCCACCAGTCCTGCAATCCCATCCCAGGATCCAGCCGGGAATCTGCCGGGTGCAGCTTTCAGAGCCAGGGAGGTGCCGACTGCCTCGGGCTCGGTGTTTCCTGACAGCTCTGCTGGGATCGGGGGGAGCTGCCACGGGAAGAGAGGCTGCACCCGAAACCCACCCCTGAGACCCAGACAACATGAAACGGGGAAAGGAAAAACAGGGCGAAAGGAAAAACTGGGGGAAACTTGGCTGTGGCTGCTCCTTTCACAGGCTCCCTGCGCTGGAGAGGGAGCCAGCCCACGGAGAGGGGCTGTTTGCTCTCTGCTGGGGAGCCGGGAAAGGAGCCAGGGAGAGCCTGGCAAGCAGCCCGTGCCCTGTGCCAGCACATGCTGCCAGGGCTGGGAAGCAGGGGAAGTCATGCCTGGGCTCCTCATCTCCTCTGCTGCTGCTGAGGGGTGGCCTGGGAGGAGCCCGGGTGTTGCTGCCCTGCTGGGTACAACCTGCAGCCCCATTTCAGCACTCAGTGATGATTTGGGTGTCTTGTTCCCGCACAGGGAAAGAGGTTTGGGACCTTCACTGCCCTTTGGACATCTGACTCTTAGGGCTGGTGCATCACATGCTGCTCTTGGCTGCATCCCTCTCTTCCCTGTCCAGTTGCTGTGCTCCCTGGATTGCTGGGAGCCTTTTCCTGCTGCTCCACAGCCCAGTGCCCTCAACACTCCTGTTGGGGGCTGTCCCTTGCTCTTTACAGCTCCAGCTCTGGTTTCAGCAGGAGCCTGTCCACAGCAGCTGCACCATTGCCATTTATGAGGCTGTGCTGACAAACACCAGCCAGGTCCCTGCTGGGGACATGCCTTCATCCTCCCCCATACCCATCCTCATGCTCAAGTGTGTGTTTGGGACTCATCTGTCATTCAGGCTCTGTCTGGTTCTCATCCCTGTCCTCTCCCCTGCCTCTCCTTTTCCCCTGAAGATGCTAAAGTGCCTCTCCAGCGTGCCCAGCTCTGGCATTTTGTCTCAACAGGCCAAGCATTCACTCCGTGCCAGACTGGCAGGCAGCTCACTTTCCTGGCACGTGGCCTCCTTGGCTTTCCATCGAGACTGATTTCTTTTAATTTTATGGTTTTATTTTTCCTCATCTTTAAAATTCACCATTGGTTTTGATTAGGTGGCTGTGGACTTGCAGCCCTTGGGCTTCCAAGAACAGGAAAGGGGAGGTCTGACGTGGTGGGTCTGGTGGCAGCAGTGCCTCAACCCAGCTTATCTTGCTTTTGAGAGAGGGGAACTGCAAGTCAGGGGCTGAAAGGTGGCCAAAGTGTTTTCTTTTATTCCAGCATGCTGCCAGACTGCCTGCAGCTCCTGTGTCCCACCATGGAAATGCCACCTCGAGGAGGTACCAGGGTGAGGAGAGCATTGGTGGCAGAGAAAGATGATGGGGGGCAAGTTCCCAGCCCTAAGAACAGGAATAATGGGGGCAACCACAAAGGAAAAACAAATGTCTGAAATGTGAAAGAAGTTGCTTATGCAGAGGAGCCCCGTGGTCAGCTTGGAGAGAGTGGAGGTCAGTCCCTGCCTGGCTGTGGCTTCCCAGGGGGACATTTAGACCCACCTCTGATGGTCCCCTGCCTATCTCCAAACTGCTGAGAGTTTGTGCACCCCGTGCTCCCTGTCCGCCTGGGACAGCCGGGGGCACAGTTTGGCCTGCACAGCCTTCCCTCTGCAAGTTAATTCCTCGGGGAAAAAAAAAGAAAAAAATTTTTTTTTCCCCTGTTTATTTTGTATGACTTGGGCATGGGGGGTTCAGGGAATGGGAACCACCAAATAGGTTTTTAGTGGTTTGATTTTCAGTGGTTTCACCTCTGGATATAAATGTTGGAGCAAGTGAATGGCTCTGGGTTGACAGGATTTGCAGAGCCATATTGGGGCAGTTCCTGGGATAACCAGGATTAGCTCCCTGGAAGGACATCATTGATTTGGGGTGTCCAAGAGACACATCTTCTCCCCCCAGTCGTTGAGCAGATGTGGCCCTTGCCTCACAGAGACCATGGGCCAGCACAGAGGCAGGTTGGAGGGAGGAACAACTTCTGCTGGGAGCTGAGGAGGGTTTTGGGTGGGACATCTGTTCCTAGGATAGCATCTGCAGCAGACCCTTTTGCCCCCAGGGGAGATGTGGCAGGGTTGAAGAGCAGCCTGCTGTCATCACTGCCACCCAAACAGCTCCTTGGAGTCCCAGCCTACACCCTCCATCCTCCCCCACATCAGGGAGAGAAGGCAGTGAGAGGAGAACCTGGCTCTGCCCCAGGGCTGAGCCCCACCACAGCAAAACTGAGCCCCAAAAACCCTACACACTTTGCCAGACCCCAAAATATCCCAGCCCCTCCACCCTACTGCTGTTCTTTCATTTTATTTTTAGATCTGTTGCTCCTGTTAGCTCTTTTCTATTTGTTTTTAGTTCTTATTATTCCTGGCTTCCCTCAGTGTTTTGCTTTCCCTCCTCAGCCCTCATCCGGATGTTTATTCTCACTGCTTGTTTTTCTGCTTTCCCGAGGTGCCTCCTGGTTGTAGCTGGGCAGAGGTCTGTGTTTGGACTGGGCAAGGGCTCTCACAGGGCTGGGCTGGGACCAGGCCATCATCTGGAGACACCAGCCTGGTCCAGGAGGGGAGAAGCCTTGGCACTGTGCTTGCCCCGAGTAGGAACGTGGCTGGTGTAGGAATGTGGCAGCTCCTGTGACAGAAGACCTGGCAGCAGGGTGAAGGAAGTGGGGAAAAAAGGAGTTATGCCATCTCTAAGTGGCTCCAGGGGACAACAGTGATGTACACAAGGTCACAGAGAGGATCTCCAGCAGCCCTGGGAGCTGCCTTGCCCACGTGTCCACATCACCTCACTGCCAGTGTGGTTGTGCCTTGAGGTGTCTTGAAAACCAGGCTGGGCCAGTCAGTGCCTCTGCCTACTAAAACCCAAAAAGTTTTCCTTTTGAGGCTGAATACACCCAACTCTGGCTCTGTTTCTTCCATGTTCACCACTCTCCCATACATGGATGTTTCTGTGCATCTTTCTTCTGCTCACCCAGAAGTGATTTTCAAGCTTTTTTCAGGGCTCCAGCTGAGACACATCCCCATGAGGCAGGTGGAAGGAGATGTTTCTTTTACAGGCTGAGAACACATCAATGACTGAGGTTTATCACTGCCCTCCATTTGGGGACATGGACTGGAGGGTGCTTTTGGGCAAAGAGGTGGGTGCTAAGTGCACATTCCTTGTGGGAGTGAGGTTTTGCCCTCAGTACTGCCAGCAGGTTTACAATAATCCCTTCACCTCTGGCTTTTGCTTTTTTTTCTTTCTCACTGGGAGGAAAAGTGATGCAGTGTGAAGAAGGCACTGCAGTATCTCACATCAAAGAGCCATGGTGGCTCTGGGTATTTTATTGCTGAATTGCAGATAAACACAGCACACACTGCATTTGCTGCCAGAAATCTCCTGGATTCCCTTGTTAAATTATTTATTCCAGTGCAAGGGCACAGATTTTTATGTATTTTATGCTTTTGGTGATCCTCTGTGTTCCTCTTCCCATCCTACAGCCCTTCTGATAGTGAGGTGCCCAGAGCCACGTGGCCATGGGGCAAGGAAGCTCCCAGCAAGGAGACTCTCACAGCTCGTGGATGGGATGAGGACAGGGATGAGGACATCCTCTGACCTGTAGGTATTTATTTGAAGAACAACTCAATCATGAGACCAATGCAATAATCTGGAGCAACCTTCTACAATTTTGGTACAGTTACAGTGAAATTTGCATTTGAGACATTAAAGGGCTGGTCTGGAACTCTGCACATGGGCACAGGGATTTTTTATTGCTCCACTTCAAAGAGGTTCAATAACAGGAACGAGTGTTCAGGTAGGGAAAAGTTCTTTCTTTCCATGTGCAAAAGTGTGCCAGAGGACACACAGGCATCCCTGCACACACGGAGTTACAGGGCTCTGGAGAGAGTTAAAACAGAGCAGGCTGAGGAGTTTGCATCAAAAATAGTATTATTTTTGGAAGGAAAAGTCAGCTGACACAATGGCCCAAGCTGTCAGGATCTTTTAGCTTTGGGTTGTGGGAGCAGAAATCAAAATGAAAAACACTCAGTTGGCTGAAAGGAACCAAAACATGGCAACTTTTGATCAGCTTGAGGCCAAAGCCTGCAGGGCTTCATGGAAGGTGGAGTCTGGGTGCTGTGGACATCAACTCCAGTTCCCATCTCTGTGCACTCTGAGCAGCTACCCTTGGACCATGCACAGGGATGGGAGCCCCATCTGAGGGCTGGTGGGGGCAGAGTGCTCCCCAGTGGGTCTGTCCCCAAGGGCTGGGGCTCCTGAGGGTCACATCCAGTCTGAATTTGATTCAACAGAAGAAATGTAAATGTTTCACTACACAGGCACTGGGTCCTGTCCCTCCTGCATCAAAACTTGGCAATAAATCTGAGCTTCCTGCACGCGTGGGGCTTTTTTCTGGATTTTTGATTCTACAGGCAGAGCTGATTCTTTGTAGCTTGCTTGCTGCTTGGGGTGAAAGCAAGTGTTGGAAAATCATGGAAAACATTTCATTCACATTCTAACCTGAATGGGGAAATGGGGAAATTTGAGTCTTCTGCATTCAGAAAAAGCCTCCTCTAGGAAATCACGCTCAGTGCAGGACATTTCTGGCAACGTGCTCACAGACATCCTTCCCTGCCCTTCCTCAGGACAAAAAAAAAGGCTAATTTGTCTGATTTCCTGGATTCTCTGCCATCCCTTTGACTCCATGGCATAGAGGCACATGTGCACATGCAGATGTCCTTACCAGGGACCTGAATTTTCCCTTATGCCTGGGTGGGAATGCATTGACTGCCATCACTCATTGCAAAGAGAGGGCCACACCTGCAGAGGACCATCTGTGGAAGTCTTATATTTTTTGTTCTAATCTTTTCCTCCTCTGGTTCCCAACCCACCACTGTGGGGTTCAGCCCCTAAAAGGGCATCCCTGCATGCTGGCTCCATGGACACTTTGATCCAAACAGGCCCCTCCATGCCTGCTTCCCATCCTTAAGCAAGACCCACACGTGCCTGTAGATGTTCCATGGACTTTTCATGTCCTGCCTGCTCTGTCCTGGCCAGGAAAGAGAGAGAGAGCCAGGGCAGAGCCGAGGGCAGAGCCAGCCATTCTCCTCCCAGGGTATTTCACTAAATGGAAAGAAGAAGAAGAAGAATCAGCTCTGCCTGTAGAAATAAAGGAAACAATTCCAGGAGCCCTGTGCCGGCCGTGTTTGCAGAGGCTGGGGAAGCAACAGTGAAGGTTCTGTCTCCTCCTTCAGGCACAGTGGGGCTCTGGTCAGGTAAGGAGTGTAGAGGCAGTGCCAGAGTCCTTGGAAAAATATTCAAATTAAGTCTCAAAGAGGAGTGATGGTGCTGGAAATGGGCCTGGCAGCCTGTTTGTTGTATGGGTGAGATGAGTGGTGTAACACTCAGGCTCATCTCCACACTTTGCTTTTGGCCCCTTTTAATTGCAAAGAGAAATAAAATTTAGTCCTTATCATCCTCTTCCAGCTCATGGCTTTCCCTGCCCCTTTAAACATTCCCCCATTTTTTCTTCCATCATTAACTCTTTGTTGAGATCCTGGGATCCTTCACACCCTGTTGCTCTGATTTTACCTGGACAACCCCTTCTGGAAAGCTGGGACTGGAGCTGTTTCCTGCCAATTTTCTGGCAGGAACCAGGGCCAAACCACTGGCTCATGCTCTGCTCTGGACCCAAAGCCGTGCTAACCCCGCTGCTGCCCTGCCCGAGCGCAGCCCCAGCTCCAGCCCGGGGCTGCAAAGCTGGATGAGCTTTACCTGGGAGGTCCCTGCGGGGATGGCGCTGCAGAAGGGGACGGAGATCACCCTTCCCAGGCTGTTTCCAGAGGTCACCTCTGCGAGTGTCAGGGCTGTTTCCCTGGTGTTTTGTGAGCATCCCCAGGCCCGGGGGGGCTCAGCCCAGCGCTCTCATCCCCCCCGAGGCAGCTCCCGCTGCCGGCGCTGGGAATCGCAGCATCCTTTGCTGGCTGCGGGCAAAGGATTTTAATTACCGGGGGTTTTGGCAGCAGTGGCCCCGCTGTGCGACCTCCGGGCTGGAGCGTGTGCTTCGGGCATTTCCTTAGGCTGGGACGTGTCTGGAGATGGTGGAACCCCGGATGCTGAGAATTTTAAACTTTCTGTGCTGAAAGGCACAGATCCACAAGAGAATACTACATTTGACCTGAAGCTGTGGAGAAGGTTTCCAAAATTGATGGATAGCACTGAGATCACAAGTGTGTAGTTTGTATAGAAGTGTGTGACATCACAGAGTGGAAAACTTAGGGTTTAAGGTTTTACAATTTAGTAAAATATATAAGTCAAGATGGAGGTTTTGGGGCATTGGCTAGGTTGTTCTTTTTCACCTTCTTCCTTTTTCTTCATGGATTTTGGTGGTGTTATGTAATTGGTCAGAGAAGTCTGCAGTGCGGGCTTCGGGTGATTAGTTATTGGGTTAAAAGTAAAAATAATTTAGGTGTCAAGTCTTAATTGGATAGTCTAGCCTTAAAAGACCTTGGAAAAAAATATAGTTAGCCATTTTGTGCCTTGTTAGTTGAATCCTGTAGAACTCATACTTCGTAAAACTGCAATATAGATAAGAACTAATAAACATCCAAGACTGAACTCACTCGAGAAACATCTGTCTCCTGTGCATTCATCTTGACCCTAACAAGGAGAAAAGAACATGGAGAGTTGCTGGGATCTGTTCCCAGCACAGGACATGGGTACAAATGTGCATGGCAGGAGCAGGGGCTGGAGCTGCCTGGGGTGGGCAGTGCAGTGAGGCTGGGACATCCCATTTCACATATCCTGGCCTGAAACATTCCCTCTGCAGCTTTCGGGCCAGGAGACCCTCGTGTGTACCTCAGGGAGGGTGGGATCTGCTGACAGCTGGGGAAGGGCAGGGGTGGGGCAGGATGTGACCAGGCTGGTGCCACAGGGCTGACCAGGTGCCAGCGACCACACTGAGGAGATGTGGAGGTGACACCCAGGCCACGACCACACTGAGGAGATGTGGAGGTGACACCCAGGCCAGAGCAGTCTGACAGAGAGACTTTCCAGCAGATGTCGTTTCAATAACCTGTTCCTGCCCCTTTCTGTAGATATACACATTTTTGGAAAGCCTTTTTTCCCAGGCTGGAATGGTGCTCAGGTTAAAGAGAAAGGATTCACGGAGACAGTCAGCACAGGGCTGGCCATGGTCACACTGGTGCCACCCAAACCTTGGGGTGACAACTTTGCCTGGAGCACATTTGCAAACATCCAGCCACAGCACTGGCTGAAATTCAGACTTTCTCCCACATTTTCTCATTCCCATTGGCCTGCCAGGGCTCAGGGACAGACTGGTGCAGGTTGGTGTGGCATCACAGACCAATCTGCCCCGTTCCTCCTGTACAGGACACACAGGGGAGGGATCAGTCACACTTTAATTCCCCTGCAGGGGAACATTGACACCCTCGGGGCACAGCCACCACCTCCAGGCACCTATGGACGGAACAGCTGCTCTGATTTTGCTGCTGTATCAATGACACAGGAGGGACAAAAATACAGTTCCCTGTATCTCTGACAAATCCTTCTCTGACAGATGAGCTCTGACCTACTTTGCAGTGGAGCCAGATGTTTAAATTTATGAATGCAGATGTATTTCCCTCAGACCTGGGAAGGAATGTTGTATTGCTGCCCATCTATGCAGCCTCTTGGGCAGAGGAGCTGGATTTCAAGGGAAAATACCATTTGTGGTTCAATCCTAAACGTTTTTAAAGGAAAGGAAAACATGAGATCATGCTATGCCTTTTCAAAGGCAATCCCAATGGTACAAACCAAGGAATGTTCAAGTGATAACATTTATATCAAGCTGAAAACTGCTGCTAGGAAAGAATTCCTAACCTGATTTTTCAGAGGGTCATGTTTTCACAGCTTTTGTCTTGGCATTGGTTATGACTCTTTCATTGGGATTTCACACTTGTTGGTATCCAAACAGAAGTTTTATCATACAGGACACAATTTAGCAAATATTTCCTCATTCTCTCAATAAACCCCTTTTTCAACCATGCTAATGGCAGAGCAGCACCCCTGGGACCCCCCTCCCCAAGCAGTGGTGGTGCATCTGGAAAACAAGCACTATTCTGCTGCTGACCTCCTATGTGAATTTTACTCCTTCAAAGTACCCCAGGTGGTAATACAAGTTTGCAAGAGCACCTTGAAAGTGCCAATATCCTGAATTATGATTTGGATATGAATCCCACTGACTGTATTTGATTTAGGATACCTGGGTACATGATTTAGGATCATTTAATTTGCAGCTTTTTCTATTTTAGAAGTTACTGTGATTTCTAAACTGCAAGCCAGTTTAGAACCAACATAAGGCAAAGACAAATTTAAAGGCAGAATAACACACAAAGATACATAATATTTCTATTTATTTTCAGATTTTAAAGGTACTTGTTCATTGCCCACACTTCCCAAATTAAAACAACATGAAGATGCTTGGATTTGGTATCAGAAGATACTGACAAGGGCTGAAATCAGGGTATATAGGCTTAAAGGAAGATATTCAAAACTATTTAAGGCACAGATTGTGCAAATTTTGTATTCTGTGGGATGTCTGATGCTGTGTGATGTCAGGGAAGGGCTCTGCCTGTCTTTCAGAGAAGAGCCACTCAGGCACTGATTTATCTGTCACATTAGCCAAAAGCTTTTCCTGCTGGAGGCAGTAAAGCAGGAGCCCAAAGAAGGAAAAATAGAGGAAAATTCTTGACTTTGCTGTTGTCCAGATTCAACATGAGGAAGGAGTTCCCTCTGGTATCCTGCAATAAATCCAAAAGCCTGCTGGCAAGGATGCTCTCCTGGGAGGGATGCATTTGGGGTTCTTACAGCAGCAGTGGATGGGGCAGGCACAGATCCTCTTTTCTGAGTGGTTTTTTTTTATGAACATAAAACACCCGCAAGTCCATTTAATAAGGACCTTGATCCTGTCCAGGTATTAAAAGGCCAAGGGCACATTTGGAGACATGAGAATCACCTGGCTACCTTGGGAGAGGACTTGTCCAGTGCAGGCTTGGCCAGCAGTGCAGTCATGGAGGATTTTCTGTTCCAGGCAGCGTGGGCAGGAACTTTCACCTTTCTGGCTGGCTGGCTGCTGAGCTGGCATGAATTTGCCCTGCAGTTTTGGGTTTACACACCTAAAGCTTGTCCAAGGGTCCCTCCAGCTCTCTCCATCCCTTTGAGAGCAGCTGCTTTTCTTGCTGCTCCTCTTGCCACAGGAGGATCGAGCACAAGCCAGGGCAGGCATTCACATGCCCAACAGCTGATCTGTTTTCCTCTGACTGTATCATTTGATGTGACACAAGACTCATGATCCTCCTATCACCGCTGTGGTGACAACACAAGTGACACCGACTGCCAGGAGACCGCCTGGGCTGCCCTGACACGGGAGGATCCTCCCTGCAGAGCGGCTTTTCTGGGCATACCTGAGCCTCAATGGGATCAGCTGCACCCAGCCTCACCCCAAAATATTCCCCAGCCACCTGCGCTCCAATCTGCTGGCCACAACGCCGTCCCTGAGGTGACACCGGCACAGGTGTCGGCAGGATAGCGAGGTTTCCACAAGGTGGCATCAAAAGACCTGGGCTTCCTCTGGCAGAGCTCGGATCCCACAGGCTTTGGGGCTTTCGTGGGATGGCTCGGCATCCGCTGCAGTCAGAGCCCTCTCTGGGGAGAGGGAAGAGGGGAGGCTGTGGGGTTTGTCCTTTAAGGATCAGCCGACTGTGACACACACCACTGCCTTCCTGGGGCTGCGGGGGTGTTTGTCCATCAAATCTCATCAGGGAAGGGCAGGCACGGGCAGCAAACACTTGGGGGGATCGCTAAGGAAATCAGTGTGCTCCCCTCCGCGCAAAAAATCTGCGGCAAGGGGATTGGTGGAGAGGGAAAAGGAGTAGTGAGCAATGGGGAATGGCAGCAGGTCCCAAAAACCCTGGGAAAGAATGACCTCCAAGCTTGACCCAGGACTGATGGATCCAGATGAAGCAAATTTGTTTTTTACAGGGCAGCAAAGTCAGAGAGAATCCCCAGGGAGGGGGGAACACCAAACACAGCCTGTGAGTGAACCCAGAGATCCTTCTTTTTACACATCTCTAGAGAAACCCCATGGTTTTATTCCCCAGGCTGGAAGATGAGGTTTGCCAGCCCTTACCCCACAGATATCATCCCTGGGGTGTGCCCGAGCTCCTGCTAAGCTTTTTGGAGGAGACACTCAGTTCTTCACCCCTCTGGGGCGGCCCTGGGCACTGAGAGGTGCCTCAGAGGGATGGGATGAGCTCCTGAGTGGGAGGATTTGAGCAAACACAAACCTCGGCTCTGCGGTTCGCTGTGTTCAGACTGTTTTGGCGAGAGGCAGACTCCAGTGGGACTATTAAACCACTGCAGCCCTCGGGCAGATTAGAAGCCAAACCAAAAAAATGACGAGTGGGTGACCCCGTCCTTTCGGCAGCGGCAGGAAAGGGGACCCAGCGGGAGGCTGCGTCCCACGGCGATGTGTCAGACACGGGCAAAGCCGACACGGAATTCCTGCGGGCTCTGAGGAGCTGCACTGCAGCAGGCTGCAATTCGGGCAATATTTAACAACGTGTTGTCCACTCCTGCCCTAATCAGGAGATTATTATCAGCAGCTCTCCAGCCCAGAGGAAGCTGCCCCGTGGATCAGTGTGCGGGGGTGGTGGTGCGTTGGTTTGCTTTTTGAAATCTTTCTAAATTAAAAAAAAAAAAGA
>VXAX01003738.1:376592-389553 GCA_013399835.1 Leptocoma aspasia | reverse complement strand
AAAAAAAAAAAAAAAAAGACGAACTAAATGGTAATGAAACGGTGATATTAACTAAGTAATGGTAATTAAACAGTGAATAAAGGCTTAGCTGCGGCTGTGGGAGCCGACGCTGGGTGCCCCGGCGGCTCCCGGCTCTCACACGGTGGAGCTGTTGCTCCGCGGCAGCGCAGGAGCCGCGGGGGCTCCGCCGGCAGCCAAGAGTTCACTTTGCTCTCAAAAAGTCGGAATTTGGCTGTGGGACACGACAGCAAGCACGGGTGTACCCAAACCGCCACCCAAATTTAAGAGGTTTTTTTGTTTGGGTTTTATTTTTTTTTCTTTTTTTGTTTTGTTTTGTTTTGGAGCAAGGGGCTGACTCAACGGGAGAGGCTTTAATGAGGTAGAGGGAGGTTGAAGTGGGAACTGGAGGTTGGAGCTTATCCAGAATTTTGCCTCAGGTATACTTGGACCTGTTGGAGTGAGTCCAGAGAGGCCACAAAGATGCTCAGAGGGGTGGAGCAGCTCTCCTGTGGGGACAGGCTGAGAGAGCTGGGGATGTTCAGCCTGGAGATATTATTGGAGCCTTCTAATATCTAAAATGAGTTTATAATAAAGTGGGAAAATGGCTCCTTACATAAGCAGGTAGTGACAGGAAAAGAGGGAGTAGTTTTAAAATAAAAGAGAATTAGAACTAAAAGATATTTAGATTAGATATTAGGACAGAATTCTTCCCTGTGAGGGTGATGAGGCCCTGGCACAAGTTGCCCCCATTCCTGGCAGTGTTCAAGGCTGGGTTGGATGTGGCTTGGAGACACCTGGTCTGGGGGAAGGTGTCCCTGGCAGGGGGGTTGGAACAAAATAGTCTTTAATATCCCTTTCAATCCAAATGACTACCATTCTATGACAATTTTATTACTATCTAGGGAAAAAAAAATATATATTACTATCTAGAGAAAAATAAAATGTAGAAAATCCCAGCAGTTCCAGCTGCTCCTCCAGCCCTCCCAATGGACTCCCCTCCCTGAGCATAGGGACATCCTGCTCCTGCTGCCTGTCCCTGCTGCCACCTCAGCTGGCCCAGGCCCTGAGCAGCTCAGGATGGGTACGGGGAGTGTTTGTGTGGCTGACCCATGCAGTGATGGTTGGTGCCAGCTTGGGGACCTCTGCCTTGGCACCGAGACAGCTCCAGAGCCTGACACTGCCCGTGGGGACACAGACACAGCTCTGCTCATCCTTCATCACACACATCTTCCATCCTCATCCACACCTGCATGTTTGCCTGGAGCAGGGGTGTTCTGGAGCCCTTTTCTCCCTGCCACCCCCAGCTGGCCTGAGGTCTCACTCCTTTCCAGCCACAGATTTGTAGCTGCAGGGAGTAGGCTGGGGATCAATGGCACCTTTAAATAGCCTGACCCAAAGCCTCTCTAAGCAGCTGGCTCTGCCAAGCAGTGATAAAACTGCCTGGCTATAAGCTTTTCTATCCAAACATTTAATGCTAACATTTCCAGATAAACTCTTCCCTTCCTTTCCAAGCAATGCAGGAAGACAATACCTGTCCCATAAGGAAGACACTGCTGCCATCCACCTGCACAGCAGCTTTCATGGGAGAGGGTCATCACAGCCCTGGCATCACATCCTGCACACCACGGGCCAGCACTGAGCCTGGGAGCACCCTGAAGTATCCCAGGCATTTTTTGAGAGGCTGCTCTGGGAAGCCAATGGAGCAGGAGATTGTGCTTAAGTGCTTCCCTGGCTTGGGGCTTGTATTTACTAATAATCACAGTTAATCTCTGCCTCATACAAGTCAGCCTGCACACACATCTTGTTTAAGCTTGATAAGATATGCTTTTGTTTACTGCAACCACCTCTGAGCCATCATTTTCTCACAAATGGCCTATGAATAATCAGTTATGTGCTATTAATGTTGTATGGCAATGTTCAGTGACAGAGGAGCAATGGAAATCTACTGGTCTTCAAAGGAAAAGCCTTGAATAACCCTGTGCAAATCCAAGTGTTTTCAGCCTGCTACCAAGGCTATGAATATTGCAGATATTACATGTCTTTGTATGGTATTTGTTAAATAATTAAGATGGAGGAAGAGATTTTAGCCTAAATGGCTGCCTGAAGTTGCAGCATTAGAGACTTGCAAAATTATTGCTGGAACCCATAAACACAGGTTTGCTTTTGGATCCATTCTCTTAACGTTTTGTATAGGTTAGGCAGCTGTTTCCCAAAGACCAAGTACAGATTCCAGCTGATCCTACCTGGAGTTGTGAAGAGGCAAAGGAAGGAAAATATAATGAATGGACAGCAGAGACCTGTCAGGCCAAGAAAATCCAAGTGTTCTTGGGCATCATCCTCAATGAATTTTTGCATTGTGCAGAGGGTGGTTATAGACTGGTGTTTTTTGAAATATCCTCAGAATTCCATGAACTGGTATAGAGGAAAGTTAATTTTCACAGAATCATAGAATTGTTAAGGTTGGAAAAGACCCTTAAGACCATCAAGTCTAGCTGCTAACCCAGCACTGGCATGTTCATCAATAAATTATGTGCCAAAGTGCCACATCCACAACATTTTTGAACATGTCAGGGGTGGTGAGTCCACCACTGCTGGGCTGCCTGTTCCAATGCCTGACCACCCTTTCAGAGAAGAATTTTTTCCTAATATTAGATCTAAACCTACTCTGGTGCAACTGGAGGCCATTCCCTCTTGTCCTGTCACTTGTTACCTGAGAGAAGAGCCCGACCCCCACCTGGCTGCACCCTCCTGCCAGGGAGTTGTGGAGAGTGAGAAGGTCCCCCTGAGCCTCCTTTTCTCCAGGCTGAACAGTTCCTTGTCTTAATCCCTGGACAAATCTCCCTGCCCTCCTGTCCCATGCCTCTTGCTGTCTCTCTGGTCCATGCTGTCCCTTGGTGTCTCCAGTGAAAGCCAGGCAGGAGCTGCTCAGCTCCACCAGAGCCCTGGAGAAGAGCTGCAGGGTGGTGCCAAGCCAAGACCAAGCCTGTGTTTAGCAGGTTTTCACAGAATCACAGAATATTTTGGGCTGGAAGCGACATTTAAAGGCCATCTAGCCATCCCTCTGCAGCAATCAGGGATACCTTCAGCTAGACCAGGTTGCTCAGAGACCTCTCCAACCTGGCCTTAAATGTTTCCAGGAATGGGGCATTCACCAGTTCTGGGCAACCTGTGCCAGCACCTCACACCCTCATCAAAAATGATTTCTTCCTCATATGTGCTCCCCATTAGTTTAAAATCATTCCCTTTTGTCTTATTGTCTTTTAAAAAGTCTGTCTCCACCAGTATTTGATGTGTTAAATTCAACAGCAGCCGCATCCTCGTCCTTTGGTGGGTTGCACAGAGAGATCTGGCTCGTGGGATCAGCTGAAGCCATGGCTGGCTGGTAGGGCACCTTCACAGCTTCACATTGGGCTCTCAGGTGTGAGGGCTGCTGCCAACACCCAGGGGATTTTCACACATGCTCAGGAGCAGGCAGGAGAAACGAACTCTCTCTGGCAACTCCGTATGGTTTTGTCTTTCCCATCAGCCATCTCCTGGGAAATGGGCTGCATCCTCCCCCACCTGCAGGCTGCTGGGAGAGCAAAAGCAACTTCCAGTAACCCCAAATCCTGGTGCAGGGTCAAAACCCAGCTCAGGCCAACCCCTGCTGGTGCTGTAGCCCCTCTAAGCAGGGGAGAAGCCCCCCGAGGACAGCAGCACCCCCAGCCCACTGTGCTGCTCAGCCTTGACTGTTTTTTTCCTGCAGTCACCTTTGGGCCCTAGCAGTAATCTCGAAGCATCTGCTCCAAATCATCCAGGATTACAGGAATTAAAAAAAAACCCAATTAGAGACCCAGGGTCCTGCAAGCACAAATCCGTTTAGCCCTAATCCAGGCTGCTGCCCCTTCCCAAAAGGCAAAGGGATGGTCCTGGGGGGGCTGGTTTTTGTGTGCCCCAGCACCACCTCCCCTCCTCAGCCTGAATTTACCCATTTTTGCCCCAGCAGTAGCACCAGGGACCTGCTGATGTCAGTGGGGAAATGGAACACTTGGCTTTGGGCTCTGAAATCAGCTCCACAGATGTGGGGGGCAGTGCCAACCTCTTCCCCTGGGCACACCCAGAGGGGCTCCCAGAGGATTGTGGATGGAAAGGGGGGTACAAACACACCTGAACATGCCACAGTGCCTGTCAGGGTCCAGACACCAGGCAGAGGCTCCTCCACACCTTGCTCAGCATCATGTCCATTCCTCTGTGCCACCAAGGCCACCCTCAAGGCTCTGCTATGCTCTGCACTCAGCATGGACTGGGACACCTGCAGTCCCATGCTCACCTTGCTGGCAATTCAATGTGGAAATGCTCTTCTGAGATTAGACACAGAAATTAGAGTCTTTCAGTAGTGGGAGGGTAGAGACTCTTTAGGAAAATGTCTCCTTTCCTTTGAAATCTTCTATTTCTTTCAGTGCTATTGAGATTTTCTCCAGCTGGTTAAACTTTTCACCTGCAGCCCTAAACATCTAAGATAAAAATGATTATCCATGGAGTGTATGCCCATAACTCTGTGAATAACACATTTTAATCAACATTGGATCCCTCTCATGTGTGGTGGCCTTTACATCTGTTTGTAAATTTTTAAGGAAAACAGTCAATGCTTTCATTGTTAATAATTGAACGGGAAAAATCTTTGAATTAATATTCAAGAACTCTGGGGGTTTACATGCTTTTAAGAGATAGGTGACTGTTACAGAAGGAGAGAAACAATGCCCTTTTTTTGCTTGCTTTTTTTCTTACATGTGATGCAAGAAAAGTTCCTCACAGCAGAGGCTCCAGACAGGTGATGCTGTGACAATTAGCACCACGTTTAGGTGTGCTGAGACATGAGATGCTCTAGGTGGTAAAAGCTTCCACAATTCAAAGGGGTATTCGTGGGTGGGAAATAATTTTCTGTCTCAAAAAGTCCCCCACTGTGGGGATGCTCCCAGGACCACGGTTTTCTGCTCTTTTCTGGCACCCCCTCCTGCTGCCAGGCCATGTTCACCTCTGGGCTTGGTGTGACAAGGACAGGTGGGGGTTGTGGAAAAGGTGTGTCTTGTCAGCAGAGGGGTCCACGTTGGTGCCAGCTCTTTCCATGAGCCTCAGTGGGGTTCAGATAAGCTCCAGTGAGATATGGGGAGAGGGCCTGTCCAAGAGTGATGGGACAGGGCTGGAAAAGAGGAGGAGCAGAAAGGAGGGGACCTCAGGGGTTGAAAAGATGCTGAAGCAAAGAGCACATGGACAAGGGGAGGGTTTGTGATGAGCAAACAGACGCTGCAGGGCAGAGGATCCACCATGAGAACGTCCAAGTACTTCCTCCAAGTGCTTCAGCATTGCCCCAAATCCTGTTGGTTTTGGGGTCTGGCACTTCTAATGCCTCAGTGCTGGAGGGATCCCAGTGCCCTGGGGTGGGTGGCACTCTGAGGGTACGAGGCTGTGGCAGGGCCACAGCTGTCCCGCGAGCGTGGGCAATGTCAGGATGTCTGTGTGCTTTGTCTTTGTGGGACACCACTGCCCCACCATGTCAGCATAGTCCTCAGCTCACAGACTTCTGCATCTGCTGACTTTGACTGAAAGCTTTGTTAATTTGGTGTATCCCTGACTTAAAGGTCCATCAGCTTCCTTGGAACCTGGAGCTTTCATCCAGGGTTGCTAGGAGATGCCAGCTGGATGTGATCAGTCCTGACTTGTTAAGAGCAGCTCCCATTGAAGGACTCTCCTTGTGAATAAAAATTTGTAGGATAAAAAATACCGGTAGCTCGTTTTTCAAAGACCAGTTTCTGAAACTTCTCTCAGGCAGAAATGAGAGACAGGAACAACATCACACAACACCCAGAGCTGTGCACTTCCACCCATCACAAAGATGAAAAGGCTGGCACTTGAAAACAGTCCTAGACTTCTGCATAATGGCTAATTTTAATTTGACTGGGGTTGTGGCTGCCCCATCCCTGGCAGTGTTCCAGGCCAGGCTGGATGGGGCTTGGAGCAACCTGGGATGGTGGAAAGTGTCCCTGCCCATGGCAGCAGATTGGAACTGGATGGTCTTTAAATCCCTTCCAAACCAAACCTTTCCATGATTCTATGATTTTATCCACTTTGATACCCATCATTGATACTCTAGAATTTCCCTCTAGCCCCGGAAGGGAAGCTGTAGTCCATCTCCCCAAGGTCCAAAGCAGTGAGAGCTACTCTGGATTTTCTTAATGCCTGGCAGCACATCCTCTTCTGGAGATAAGACGCAGAATTGCAAGGGTGGAAAAAGTCTTCTCTTAGGTTCTGTTGTGCAGCTTGTTACAAAGTTTTTAATGTCCAGGAAATTAAAGCCCTGAGAGTTGTATTCTCATGCTGTTGTAGCAGGATTTGATCTAATGGCCATGGAAGTCAACAAGAACCTGTCTTCTGGTCTTAAGATGTGTTTCGTTCTGGCTTGAATTGACTGTGAGATGCAATGTAGATCTCAGCAATTAATACTGAAGGAAGTATTGCTTATTTAGTTATGCAGCAAATAATTAATACCATTCTATTAAAGAAATGAAAGCAATTCATTAATTACGCCTACTTTGCAATGTAAGGAAGGAATCACTCTGCTCCATCACTCTTGGTGTCTTCTGATATTTTGCTTGTGCTGCCAGGCATTTCATGTCTTCTCTGAGCCTTGCCCTCACTGCTTAAATAAATATTCTATTTAAAGAATTTAAATTTAGATTTTATTTAAAGAATAAAGAAGATCAGCAATGCCAGTGTGAGCAGCTGGGCCAAGGCCCTGGGCCAAGGCACTGTGCTCTCACGTGTGTGCACTTGGAAGGTGAAACTCTGAAACTTCACAATGACTGGGTCAGTCCTGTAAGACAAATAAACCTGAACAGACAAAATGTATCCCTACAACCCCATGGATGTAGTGACACATAGAGGTGACATGAGAACAGCCAGCTGTAGTGCCTGGAAGGCCGTGAGGAACTTGGCAAGCTGACTTATTAGTAACAAAGCACAGGAAATTGTTAAAAGCAATAAAGATAGGAAATGAAAATCGTGCTGCAGCATTGCTAAGAACAGCCTTTCTTCCGTCACCCTGTCCCACACAACGTGGGTATGATCCTGCAGCCCCTTGGTGCTCCTGGCACCACCAACACCCCACAGACTGCAGCAGGACTGCAGGGGGGCTGGGGACTACTGATCATTGTCACTGGAGGTGACTGTGCAGGATCAGGGCAGCACACAGTGACAGATCAGTCCTGCTTCTGCAGTGCAGGAGAGCAGAAAAAAAAAAAAAAAGGCATTTTTGATGAAATGTTGAAGCAGTGGGGATTTACTGAACCAGTGTTACACTGTCCATGCAGCTTGCTCAGTTTGCTGTTGCTAGCAATTCAGATATTGTCCAAGCTGTCCTGCTCATCAGTGCATGAACTCTGAAAACACTTAGCCACTACCAGCTCTGTGCATTATTTCAGCTGGAAGAACCATGGTGGGTAGAGCAGCGATGATGGATCTAAACGATAATAAAGTCTCCCTGTTAAAAATTTAAAGTGCTATACAACTATTTTTAGTGACCTCTCCAGCTGAGATAATGCAGAAAGCTAACTAGATGTGAACATCCATCTTAGGTGAATTGATTCTTGCAGTTTGCAAACCAAGGTGAACTGTAGAAGGTTAATGCTCATGCTCCAATACAAGAGGTATCAGCCATATGAAAAGCTGTATACTGTACATGTAAAGTAATAACCTATTCAATGGCTAATGTGGATGCAATGGTTTTTTTCCTCCTCGAGCATGTTTGTTTCCATAATGGACATTTAGTTTAGACAGAACACTAAGAGCTCCTTCCATTGCAGCCTCCTCCCTCTCCTCCCTCTGTGTGTGATGTGTGTGGGCATGAGGGAGGGAGGAGAATCTGGTTTTGATTCAGGAAAGTGAACATGCAAGCATTCAAGCATGGCCCAAACCTAAGTTCTTGGGTCAGCATTTTCAAATTCAGGCTTTTAAAATGAGGCAACTGCATTTTGTGGCTTCCTAAATAAAAGAGCTGAGCACCAGCAGCTCTCCCTCTGCAAGAAGATGGAGAGCACTGGATGCCTTTACAAAAATGCAGCACATATTGCAGAAATGCAGCACATATTGCAAAAATGCAGCACATATTCCAGGGCTGCTACAGCAAATTCTTTGCTTCTCAGAGCTCACTTATCTCAGAAGGGCTCCACATCCAGCAATGCAGCCTGCTGCCCTGCCCCTCCAAACCCTCAGATAGCAATTAGCAACATCAATAAGTAATAGAACAAATACTTTGTCTCTAAAAAAACAAGCCTCAGGCAGAGCAGCTCATTCACTTTAGTCTGAGACTGCGCTAAAAAACTTAATTTTTAATATTTCATCTGCTTAAAGCCCCAGTCCTACAAACACTTAATTTTGAGATGAGAAATTTGAAAGCCAGTGTGTGATGAAGGAAGGGTAAAAGGCAAGACCTGATGCTTTTAAACAACCAGATCCATCAAGTCTGGTGCACACCAAGGACGCCTCTATGGGAAGATTTTTAGCAGAGCTCCTGTGGCTCACCTCTTCAGCAAAGAGACAATGATTTTCCATCAGAAGCAAAGCCTAAAGAAAATGGCAGAAAACAGCTAGAATACTGTAATAGGACTGTTTATTAGCATTACCTAGTAATAAATGGAAATATTACTGGGGAAAATAGCTTAAAAAAAGTTGAAAAATAATGAGATCCACCAAGAAGCCATGAGCTTTTTGCTCTTAAATAGTAATGTGGCTCTGGTGTTGCTTCAGGAACCATTCCTTGCAGAAGACATCCCACCACTGGAGCCCTGAAGTCCCTCTGACCCACGAGTGACCTGCCACATGAGTCTGCCAGGAAACACTGCAGCAGTTTAAGCTTAACAACCAAATTGGTTTGCATCACTCCTTCAGCACTTGGGGCTCTCAGGGGATAAAAAGGATCACCGACTGAGTGGGAACAATACTCACAGAAATCAACTCTGGCCTCAGGAGTCTCCTCTCACTCTGCGGTCAATAGGCAGAGACGAGCCTTGGCAGACAGTGAACTTGATTAGAGAGATGATCTTGGTTAAAACTGCCTGGATCTCCTTGCTGCTGAGGACAGAGGGGGAGGAGGGTGGGGCCAGCTCTCCAGGCAGCTGAGCCTGATTGACGGGGCTGGATTACTGTGCCAGCGTAACCAGAGTGGGATTAGGTGCCCTGAGTCACCTACCTGAGCACTGCTCTCTCCCACTGACCAACGGCAGCCCCTGGAGATCAACCCCCTCCATGCCAGTTTTGGGGACATCTGTCCCCAAGGAGACTCCAGGGACTGACTGCTGACCTGTGCTAGTGGGAGGTGTGGTAGGGAAAGTGGTTGCAAGCCAAGATAATTTTGAAGAACAAGACATAAAGTCTTCAAATTGACTTAAGAAATGGTCTGGCCTGAAGAGCAATTTCCAATATTAATGTCCTGATAGAGATGTTTATGAGAAGGCTTTTTTCCCAGCCTGCAGACACAGTGATGTGCTCCCTGAGGAATGGCTGTGTGTTCTTGTGTTTCTTTGAGGTGCCTGAAAGACACTGGAGCTGTGTGTCCCTGTGTGAGACCGGTTCACTGTACATTTAATGGGGAATTACCCTCCCATACAGAGCTCCAAAGAAGAGCTCTCATTCCATCCTCAGTTACCTTGGTATTTCAACCATGTGTTATGAAAGAATTGCTTTTGAAGAAGCACATGCATTTCAGTCAGTGACATTGGGAAGAATGAGATGGCTTTGTCCTGAATGGAGCCAGTAATGACATTGAAAGAAGACTCTGGCCAGCAAAAGGCTTCCAGATTAAAAAAAAAAAACAAACAAAAAAAACCCAACAACAACAACAACAAAACCCAAAAAGAAAAAAAAAAGGAAAAAAAAAAGATGAAAACCACCAAGTCCTGCTCTCCTGTTGTAGAACTCTCATTGAAATCAACAGGTCTTGAAAAAGAGAAGGTAGTGCTAGGTTAAAACTGCTTGTCCTGGAGAAGCCCCAGATAGAGTGCCACTGAGGTTACTATGGAGTTATTGAATAAAGGCTGAGAAGCTTGTTCTGCTGATCAATACCTGTGTGTGCATGCAGATCTCAGCAGTGGCTGTTTGTCTCTTAGAGGCTCTACTCTGAAATGTTTATCCAGCTTTTGTGGAGTTTTCAAAGGGGTTGAACTTCTGAGACCAGTGCAAATAATATGTGGGTGCTCAGGACAAATAGTTGCTTCCATTCTGCTCCTACCTCTAGATTATTATAATCTCTCTTCTCACATCTTTGCTTTATACTAGTCTGCTAGGAAAAAAAAAAGAAGAAAAAAAAGGGGGTATCAAGAGGAACAGCTTTAAATGGAAATAAAGAGATGTGTCTAAATCCTTTAGGCTGTTTGGGATGTCTCAAGTGATTTAGTCTGGCTGTATCTGTACATTAAAGCATATGAGGGCACTGAGGTTCATCACTTATCCTATTAAAACGTTAGAAGAGTCCCTGGCTCGGGTTTGCCTCAGACCAGGCAGAGCTGTCTCACACCATCCCTAGGGAAGAGCTCAACAGCTAGCATGGCATGCAGAGCCTTTCCCATGGTCACAGCCCCCTTACTGAGAGGGTGAGGGGGCTGAAAATCACAGAGCAGTTACCCCACCAGCAGGCAGCAGTATCAGGACAAGTAATTTAATAGCACAGACATGGCTATTTTTTCTTCTTGTTTTCCTGCTCCGTGGCAAGTCTGTACTGTGACAATAAAGAGATAAAACCCTGCCAGGTGTTTTCCAGTCAGGAGTGGGTGCTGGATGAAGGTGTGATAAGGAAAAGAGAGACCACCCCATAAGTCTGGTCTCCATATGGACACCCTCCTGATAAGGCTGTCCTGATGGCCTGAAAATGAGCTGCAAATCCAGATTTTGGGGATAGTGAGCTGCAAGTCTTGTCTGACACCATTTATTTAGCTGCCCAGTGCAGAGGAAGGCCTGGAGGTCCCACCAAGCCTCTCCTTGGGCATTGCTGGAAAGGAGATGCTTTTCCCTCAGCAGTAAGTGGGGAGAGTGAAGATCCCATCCTGGCCATGCTGGGTGTGAGGGTCACCCACAGGAGTGGGTTTAGCTCAGCACTGTTGGACAATCCCAGGATAAAAGACAAGTACCCGGGGGTTTACTCCATACAGTGAGAGAAGAGCCTGTAAAGGGAGAGCACTGGGTGACTGGCACAACTTTTAGGATTTCTGGGACAGAAATAGTGGAAACAGTGGTGAGGGCTGATGCTCTGGGCTGACTCCAGTGGGATGGAATGGCACCAGCTCTGCTAAGTGTAAGGAGAAAATTAACAAAGTGTGGAGGATTATGGGGCAAGAGTGCCTCTCTCCCACCTCTGGGAAGAAGCAGAGATGACAAATATGTGAACCCACTCTGCTTTTACATGGTTTGAAGCCAGAAATTTCCTTCCAAATTTCTTGCAGGGGAAAGTGTGTGCCAGAGAGGCCTATGTCACAGATCAGAAGGCAGCAGGGTTAAAATGAGCTTTCTGGGGAATTTCTGCAATTTGGGGGAGTTTAGACTGGATGCAGCTAGTGATGAAGGAAGGGAAGCCTTTTCCTGGCCTTTGGCTGGGGGTCTTGCAACCAGTCCTGACATAAGGGAATATCCATCCACGGGCTTTTTCTGTCACCCTGGTGCCAAGAATAAATGCTGATGGAGTGCAAAGTGCTGTAAGCCTCGGAGGATCTAAGATGAAATGTTTCTTCCCCGGATCCTCAGCTAGGTCTCACCCTCTGGGTCCCCCTCGTGGGTGCACACCAAGGTCAGCCCAGGGTTCAGGCTCTTTTGGGGTGCTGGGGCTGCAGGGTAGCCTTGGGGAAGGGACAAGGGAAAGGACAGGTCAAAATTTGGCAGCTCCTGCACCCCACAGTGCCATTTCCCTTTGGCCTCTGACACCTCTATCCTCCTCTGCAACAAACACACGTGGATCTTCTCCTGGAGAAGAAAGAAATAACAGAAACATGGAAAAGCTGGTGCCTGGCAGTGCTGGGAGGCGGGGGCAGACACGGCTGGGGGGTATTACGCTCTCTCTCACGGTATTACCCCAGCAGCAGCCAGGGGTAACTGGATCTGCGAGTGTCTGATCCTCACAAGCCGTTAATTGGATGCGTGAAACGCCCAAAATGCGGCTCACTCTCCTGCTTCCCACAGCTGTGACACACACGCGCTCTTCTTGTCACACAAGGGTGTTCCCCCCTGAACCCAGCCCCCTCCTACATCTCCCAGCACCCAGCCCCAGGCCAGGAAGCTAAAGCTGACCCTTTGTACAGGAGCCCTCTCAGACAAGAGAAGTGCTGCTGGTGGTGCAGCACAAAATTCAACAGATTTCCAGACACCCCCTTTTTCTGTTCTGCAAAGAAAACACCTCGGTTAGACAAGGGCCAAAGGGCAGTGGCAGAACAAATAGGGAACAGTCCCTTCTGTGGGGCTGGGCTGTGGGATGGGGATGGGATGAACGCTCTGCAAGACTTGTGCAAACTGGAGCGCGAGGATGGGCGTGCAGGGAGCACCTGCACGGACCAGGCAGCAGCTGGGGCAGCACCCCCAGCCTGGAGAGGCCTGTGTGGCTTTTCCAAGGCTCTTGCATCCCCCAGCCCTCCCTCCACCCCAGTTTCCACTGCAAGCAGCAGCAGTGTGGGACTGGGACAATGCTCCCTGGATAAGTGGGCCTTCTGTCCCCAGCTGCACCAGAGCCGGGCTCTGTGTCCAACCTGCAAACCTTTTGCTTTTCCCTTTNTAATTATTATTATTTTTAAAACAACCCTTTAAACCCTCTTTAAAAAAGAGGCTCGGGGGGGCGACGGCTTGGGCTGATCTTTAGGGGAAAAAATTGCTGAAAAAGACAGGGGAAAGACGTTCACTTTCAATAAGGGAAGGGAAAGGGCAGTTAAAAACAAAACAAAACAAAACCAAC